>JAHWXV010544398.1:0-12679 GCA_024586415.1 Phrixothrix hirtus | reverse complement strand
AATTATTTTAAAACAAGACGCCATGATCTATTTAGTTTAATGCCATCATCTTTCTTGTTGAAATTATTCGGGTTTTTATAAATTTCAATAGCTTCACGATAAAGGAATCAATCCTTTAGATGAAGCCTGTAGATTACATGACATAGCGTATAAGGGCAGCTATAACTTAAATGAACATCATCAGGCAGATAAAACATTGCAATAAAAGGAGTGGCAACGTGTAAAGTCAAAAGACGCTTCTATTGGTGAAAAGGCTGCTGCATTGTCTACTTTATGAAAGTAAAGAGAAAAAAGGAATGGGATTTCAAAAGAGTAAGAAGTTACGTAGAAGAATGAGAAAGATAAAGAAAAATAGAACTCGTAAACTAATCAAATTTCAATCTAAAATTCTTAAAAATGTTAAGTTATCATTCCACAGAAGAAAAAATAGAAATGTTAGCGGTAAAGGTATTCCAGTTTAATAAATACTGCTCTAAATATTGCTCAACCTGTAATTAAACAATCAGGTGGAAGACAAAAGATACAAGTACTTTCAGTTATGCCATTACCTAAAAGCGGTGGAATAATTCCATTAATACTTTATATGCAGGACTTTCTGCACTGAGGGGGTTAAGTGGCGATGCAGTTCGAATTTCTAAAGATGTAAGTGATTCAAAGAATGCCAAAAAGCTTCAATAGGGGTTCAGTAGACATAATAGAATGATTGAAGCAATCGCTATAGAAAAGAAAGGATCCGGTCTGTATTTAAAACCATATAAGGCGGGAACAGTATCATACTTGAAATCTTATAATTTAGCTGTAAAAAACCACCAAAGTTACCCTTGAGGGCATTAACTCTCGCAGATTTGAGAAAATTTTCAAAGAAACATATTTCAAACTTTAGAGGTATTTCTATGCGTTTAGTACTATTAAACCTTCAATGGCTGAACGTTTGTTACAAACATTAAAGAGTGCTATATATAAGAAATTTAGTGTACGTGGCAATTATAAATGGTTGGATATTATATCTGAAGTTGTTAGAGAATGTAATAATCGAAAACATAATACCAATAATCTTAAACCTGTAGAAGTTACTCCGCGAACTGATCTCGATCATGTTTACGGAAATCTAAAAACTTTTAATGCAAATCATCGCTATAAGATGGGTGATATTGTAAGAATTAGTAAATACATAATTTTTTGATAAAGTATTCACACCAAATTGGAGCGGTGAATTACTGCATGTAATTTCAATAAAAATAAGCAATCCTATTATGTATAAACTTGAATATATGGATAATCAACCCATGTTAGGAGGTTTTTATACTGAAGAGTTACAAAAGATGAAATTTTCTGATATTTATCTTACCGAAAAAATTTTAAAACGAAGACCAGCAACTAGTGAAGTTACTGTAAAGTGCCTTTGTTATCAACAATTGATATTCTACTATATCTTTAATTCAAATGTTACAGATTATTTAGAAAATAAATAATTTGAATTTTTTACTGAAAAAGAATATACATAAGTAAATACAGAAAACATGTTTTATTTCCTATAAAATATAATACTACTATTTACTTGTTTTCTTATTAAATTTTACAAGTTCAAATAATATATACATTTCAATTTATTTTACTTGTTACTGTTTGCTGTAGAAGAAGAATTTTCTGATGAGTTAAAATACGACTCCATTTCCTTAAGATGATCGCTGAAATCTGCCGCAATAAGTTTTTGAACTAATGTTAATTCATTTATTTCATCATTAAGAAAACTTTCACAGCGCCCAATTCCACTATCATAACTTCATGAATATTTCTCAATATTTTGCATTGGTCTCATCACTATCAAATCCGTTAAATCCATATGCAGATTCAAAATCGGCAAGAAACACGTTCATTAGTATTACTCGATGAAGTCTTTCAACAGCTATCATTCTATCACGTACTTTTATTTTTTACCTTTAAACATAAAATCACGATCACATTCAACCATATTGTAAATAATGTTAGATATAAATCTACGGCTATTCTATACTCTATTAAAGTTAAAGTAATAGTGTTACTAATGCATTACATTATAAAAAGTTCTTAACAGAAAAACTAAAAGGAAAACAGGCACATGCGTAGATAGAAGAAACTAAAAGTTGGAATTCTTTTAATTTAAGTCTGAAAACATCAAACTAGTAAGTTTTAAAACTAGAAATAAAAATATTCACATATACTCTTAAAATATACTTCATCTTTACAGAAAACTATTTAAATTGTATATAACACAAAATGTGGCTTCAATTGACATAACATTTATCCTCTATTCCAGCTCTAAACAATGCTTCAATGTAAACATTTTCATCACTTGCTTTAATTAGATTCACTAGAGCACTGTATTTCGGGATATGATCGAAGTTGTCAATAATTCCATCGCATAGTTAAATACATGCTTCATATTGTTTTAGTAGATTCATCCTATGGGCACGTGCACTCCATTTGTTCTCAGTATTTTCCATCCCGAAATCAATTATAAATTGTGACGATAAAAGAAGCTGACGTAAATGTTTTAGAACAACAATCCTGCATGAAACTTGAATAATATCGCCATCATGAAATACATAAACCTAATATATATTATATTCATGTGAAGACAATTTTAAGTTATTTTAAAATTTTGTTTTTATATTAGAATCTTTTAAGTCAAACACACACGTCTGAATGATTAAGTAACAATTTAAACTATAACATATTTTAGTATATACACCTTTTCTTTGTTCATTGAACAAATGCATTCTCAAATAGACAGGTTTTGACAGGTTAGTTCATTCCTATTACTTTTTTGATTTTAATTTAAGAATAAGGATTTTAAATAAGAGATATGTTTCTGATTAAGTTTGTACATAATTTTTATTATTGCTATTGGATTACAAATAATTTTCATTTTAATCTAAATATAGTAATGAAATCAAGTTTTTTTAATTAATTGAATGAAGTATACCGTACATGTTTTAAATATGTATATTTAACATAATTAAATAAGAAAACATGTAGATATACGTACATACAAATAATTAACATGAAACTTGATTTTCTAGCTATATTTAATTACCTAAAACTTTATTTAACATTTCAATTCTCAAATTTAATCATTTCTTACTATCATTACAGTGTTAATTTGCAGCATTTCTATAATTTAAACGAAAAATAGAATTTACTTTAACTTGAATAAAAAATCATTAATTATTGTTACTATCGTTATCGGATATAGCAAAATATTCCCAACCGAGTGGGATCATCTTATCATCAAGTAGATAAAGTTTATCATTTACATGTGATAATGCTACTTTTGTCTGTTTAATAGTAACATTAGCAGTAATAGTAACAGTATAGTGATCTTTAATTATTTGAATATGATTTTGAAGACAATTTAAATAATTATTAAAAACTTTTCATTTTTTACTATATTAGCTACAATTTCCTTAACTTTAGTAATTAATGCACCAGATCCTTTTACTTGCATACTATGTAGATCTTGCTTTTTAAACCAACACATTTTAAAGGTATTCGACCACAATGTTCGTCTTTCATTTTACCCAACACTTTCTTATTAACTAACTGAATACCATATGGATTGTCAACTGCATAATTAGATGTATCAAATCTATCTAAATTTTCTCTAATTGGTAAACCAGAGAATCTGTGTTCTTGTAGCATAAGGAAGCTTTTCCGAAAGTAAAAACTTCTAATATAAAATTACAATGAAAATCATATATGAGAGTTTTACATAAATCTAAAGTTGACGCTCCAATATAAAAAGGACGATTAAAGAGTACTTCATTTCTGTTTAATCCACTTGCTACCAAATTTTCATCAAAATTGTACAATTACGATATGTAGGTAATGAAATATAATGATCTGCTCCGTATCTACCGTTCCAGTTTGTCACTAATTTCACATATCTATAATTACGTAGATATTCCATTGTTTTTCCATATACCGAATTTATCATCAGTTTACAGTGATTTTGTTCAAAGGCCTTAGTTGCATCAGCTCTTAATGCTGTATTTAAACCAATATATTACTTAAACCAAGGCGATTGTTCAAATTTGACACCTCTATAAATTTTAGTTAGCTTTAAGTCAGCTTCCAGAACTTGTTTCAAATTAACATAATGAATTACATATTTTTCTTTACGATAAAGTGTTAAAAGCATCTTTGTGTACTTTCCTCCCTGTGGTGATGGACGATTCTCCCAAAAATACCGAAGCTGATCATGTAATAAATGTAATTCTTTCGGATATTGCAAGTCTGCTTCAAACATGTAGCCCACATTACAATCATTCGGAATATTCATTATGTTTATGTTAGCAATTTCGTCTTCAGTAAGCCACGTAAAACTTCCGACAGGTAGAGAATAACACACTATATGACCATACATATTATTGATCAAAATCTTTCACATAGCAATTGTTTGCTTCACTGTATCTCTTTACATATTCCCTAATACCACCTCTAATTGCTTATTTAAAAAATAATGTCATATTAACATCTTCTAATAAATTCAATTTAACTTTTGTATACTTTAGAGCAGAATCTCAAGAAAAAAGCGAAATTATTAAATAACAGAAAGGATCTAAACCGCAACCATTATAAGAAAAATCTTTAAAATTTTCAAGAATTGAAACTAAGACCGTTACATCAGATTTCATAAAATTAAACGGTATTCTATTGAATTTGTTACTTTAAATTCTTTCCGTACACGACATGCATATTGATAGTCATTTAAGGATATGTGAGCCTGTTTTAAGATACTATAAAACGCATCTCTACGTGGTAGAGTTGTTTCGCTAAATTTTCACAAATTATCTAAATAATCATACGGATAAATACCCTTGCGAAGAAGCAATTCAATTTGATTGTTGTTATATAAGCTTACTGTAGCAAATTCATGTCTTAAAATCGAAAACCTGTCGTATGTTAAACAGGAAGCTAGCTTTTCTAAACTGTTATTTAAAAACCGAAATAAATCTATAAATTCTGAATTCAATATTTGTACGATTTTGCATCCATTTCGTAAATGATATACCATTCTCCTTTGTATTGGGCACAAGAAATATATTACTGGAAATATGTTTAGCCAGAATTTTGATTAATAGGAAGCTATCGTAATCTGATATACCTGAATATACCTGAAATACTACAGGTACTATTCTTTTTATTTTATAATTCAAATTACATGACATGTGCTGGGCCTCTATATTCAGCCATAAATAACAATGATCTCTCACTCTTTCTTTTTCAGGTTTGAAAACTTCTTCACAATGACAAACCAGTGCTAAACAAAACTCTGTCTTTTGGATCAAGGTTAAAGGTTTTATTGGTGTCACTTGATCGAAATAGGGACTACTTCGTTTAGAATTCTAATTAATTCCTTACTGAATCATTCTGAAGCTCTGCACCATGGTGAAATTATAATAA
This sequence comes from Phrixothrix hirtus, assembly GCA_024586415.1. Classification (NCBI taxonomy): domain Eukaryota; kingdom Metazoa; phylum Arthropoda; class Insecta; order Coleoptera; family Phengodidae; genus Phrixothrix; species Phrixothrix hirtus. Next base: position 7,234 of record JAHWXV010544398.1, on the reverse strand, counting down.
GAAAACTCAGGCTAGTGTGTATCATAAATATAGTATCTAGCACTACATATTTCATAACTTTGAATTTTCTTCAGTTTACTTGAATTATCTTCCAACAGAGGGGAAGTTTTTAACTAAACATTCAAAATCCACATAAACAAGAATAGCGTAATCAATTTATTCTGAAAGTTACAAAACTGAATATTTTCATCGCTTTTTGGTAATATAATTCTAGAATTAACATTTAAACGATTACAATCTGACGTATGTGAATCAAGTTTTTCTTGGTTCTTATAGTAACACAAATATCGATCACAAATATAGATTTCTACATGTACATTAGTTGCTTGACTTTGTACGAATCGACTTAAATTTTTTATATGACAGTAGTGATAGTCTGTAATTGCATATATAGCCTTTATATCAGTAAATTTTTCCTGAAGCGTTTGAGATTTTTCCTCCTTATTCTCCTTGTCTGAATTATAATTTGTATTCTCTTGTTCAACATTTATATATTTCTCAGTAATTAACAATAAATTTATTTATATGAGTAATCTTACATGTATCAGTTATATTGATCCTTATTTCGTGATAAACCGTATACATTAAGTGAAATTGTAGAATTTACTTTTATAAAATGTTTAAATTGTGTAGAATTCACGCTTACAAGAAAAATAGGACCTTGAACATTTAATACTATTTTATAGCGAGGATAAGATAAAGCAGAATTACAATTTGTGATTGCTAAAGAGATAACCAAAACTATAACCCAAGCGAAACAGCAATTATCTCGATTTCTTATATTTACACAGGCCTTTTTAGTTTGATCTTGCAGGTAAATCTAAGAATGTTTCTCCGTTGAGATGTGTGACTATTGTATTTGTACACTGATTTATATTAATACGTAATGCTGACACGGAAAGTAGCTCTCATCCCCTAACTCGTTCTTGAAATGTAACTCGACATTTAATTTGAACCATTTCTTCAATGTTTCTTTATCTGAATCGGTGGCTAACAGTCTCGCATTTTTGGTTGTAAAAGTAGACATTTTTTTAAAATTTCATCTGCTGTAACATGCTCTTCTACAAATTCAGCAGAAAATTCGGTAGTTATTTTAAAAACATGACCTATTCATGCATCGCTCTTCTCTTTCTAACTATATTTAGCATTTTACGTTAAAAATAATGAAATAATCATCTCTATTTTTATGAGTTAAGTTTATTATATTACCGCATCTAATACGTTTCGAAAATGATGTAACATAATTCCCCCATTTTACTCTATTTAACGATTTTTAGGTACTTGAGATACTTGATTCTCATATATTAATCTAGATGTCTTGAATGACGGACGGAATCCTATCTTTGTAAATTTTAAAATTTATTATTTACTTGTAATTGATCAAATAATATCTTATATTTTTGTAGTTTACACGACATGAATTCAAGATGTTGTCTTTCTTTAACAGCTACCATTAACAAACCGTTTTTAATTTTACTGAATGCCCTAGTTAGTAAACTGATTATATTTGTTGCGTGCGTTGAGAATTTAGTTCGTTGAAGTTCTATATCTTCATAATATCTAAATTTAGAAGTTACAATAAATCCCTTTTTCATTTTTACAACTTTTTCGTATTTGGCTTTCACTATGAGAAATATTTTTGATTTTGTCCAACAAATGTCTACTTATTAAAGTTAACTCATAATCTTGACTTTTTATGTTAGACTTATATTCATTTATATGAGAATAATCACTTTTATCTGACATTTTTGATAATAAATCTTATTGCAAACGGGCAATTTTAAATAGTAACAAGCGATTGACTAATAATCTTAATAATAATGAAAAATTCACAATCATCTAATAAATATCATAATGATATTCTATAGAACAATTACTATGAAATATTTTTCTACTGTTATTAATACTCATCTTGAAACGGAATGATAACAATCTCAATCTTGCGTTTAAACCTTCTAAAATTTTTAACCGGAGAAAATAGTAAATGAATTAATACTAGCAGTACAATCATTTATTTAGAATCTATAAAATTTAAACATTACACACCTCACTTCTATCTTTCATATTTACCAGGAAACACCAGATACATTATCCTGAATCTTGATTCTTGTTCACTTATAACTACAGATGATTCAGTTTTTAATATTAACACAAAACATAGAATTGTTATTCCAAATTTTGATTGTCACCAATGAATTACTGAATAATTACATCATGCATAGGATTAGACATATTCTTTGTTGGTATACTACCTCTAAATACTAAAGCGGCCTTCTTCTGTGCTACACTATTATACTTATTAAAATTTTCAATTCTCATCATTCAATATTGCTACAAATCTAGCTGCCAAGAAAACAACATTGGTTTTAATTCCACCATTATACGTTGGCCATAATAAAAGCTGTAACAATTATACAGCTTTTATTTTCACAATTTCATATTACAGGTTCACTATTAATTTAGACAGTTTAATTAATTCCTTCTGAAAGTTAATGATTTTAGCTGTTTGATAGAAGGCTTCCATATTGTATTAATTTATTTTATTTATATTTCTTCGTAATCAAATTATCTCATCTTCAATTAAACAGTTTTCACTTATGAATAACAAATATTTAACCGATAATTGTCACTGTCACAATAATGTTATTTAATTAATAAACATGTAACACGTATCTTATTAATTTATAACTATCACTTTATAACTATCGTTTTAGGCCAATTCATTTTTATATGACTCCGACATTAAACGAATTCTAACGAAACTGTTTCAGCCAATCATATATGTTTTTCATAGCATGATTCAATACTTCGCTAGCTCTAGTCTCTAAAGATAAATAGTTGGGGGCATTTTTTACTTGTTCCCTGTCTTCCTTTCTGCATTTAGTGTTCTACACAATAAATTATTTAACTTTCAATATTCTATAATTTAAATCTCTATTTTTCCGTATGAATAATTCTTAATACAATCGTTCAGAATTTACTTTCCATTTTAAATAAAGTTCTCTTTCTGTTCGACTTTAATTTAGTAATAACCTAACCGCCTTAGGTATAATAAATTGTTTAAGAATCATTAGTATAATTAACATATTTAATTTACGACAATTTAACCTCCTTATTTTCTATACAAACGATTCTAATTTATTGTTAACACTCACTACCTTGTTATTGAAATAAGAATTATTACTTTACGTTTTTATAATTAGCAGATATAACAAGAGATATTCTGTATCATTTAATTTCGAATTTCAGAACCAGCCTAAATGTTTTACTTAAGACCGAATAATTCATTTGTCAACACTTTAAATTCTCATTTCTTTTCTATACAAATATTCAATACAATAGTTTGCGAGCTATCCTTTTAACTACCTATCATGTAACATTTATTTGTTGAATGAGGCAACCTCGCCTATTTATTTTTCCATCTACGTGACCCCATTTGAGCATATTCTGTCAAATGTTTACTTTTATTATTATTCTTGTGTCCGAATAATTTAGAAGTTCGCCATAACCCTTGGATATTTGTCGTGTGTGTATATGTGTGCGTGTGTAAGTGTGTTTGTGTTTGTGTTGGTGTTTATGTTTGTGTTTGGGTTCGTGTTTGGGTTTGGGTTTGTGTTTGTGTGCGTGCGTATGTGCGTGGGTGCGTGTGTGCGTGCATGCGTACGTGCAAACGTGCGTGCCTGTGCGCATGCATGCGAGAGTGCGTGTATGCATGCGAGAGTGCGTGTATGCATGCGTGCGTGCGTTTATGCCTGGATGCGTGCGTGCGAACGTACGCACGCATTTGCGTGCGTGCCTGTGTGCCTGCGTTTATGCCTGCGTGCATGCGTGCGTGCGAACGTACGAGCGCGCTTGTATGGGACGTGCGTGCGTGCGTCCGTGCACGGGTGTGTGTGTGCGTGCATAAATACGTGCGTACGACCATGCGTGCGTGCGTTCGTGTGCGCGCGAGTGCGTGCGTGCGTGGATATATGTGTGCATGTGTGGGCGCGCTCTAAAAAAAAAATATATATATATATATATACACACTTTTATAAATGAAATTGAATGTTCTTTATATTCCCACGGATTCTAGCTCAGTAGCGAAGCGGTAGAGTAGGGGGAGTATGGTGTAACTGATGTTGGTAAAAAGTTGTCAAAGGAAATACTTCTCGGTGTATCTCCTCTTGGTTTGGATTAAATCGAAGTCGGCTTAAGGCAAAATCAAATTAAAGTAAAGAATAAATAGGGCGCCAGTCGTTCACTTTAAAAGTCACAAGGAACACCTGAACGACAAGATGTCCTTTTAAGATATACTTATTTATAGCAGAAATAGCATCTGGAACAGCAGACCTAAGAAAACCTAAAGAAAAGGAAATTAGATAAAAAAGGAAGTTCGGCGAAATTACAACAAGATAACTTAACAAGTAATTAGGTATTTATTCAAGTATCCAGAATATTATTCACAAGTTGCAATAATACTAATTATAAATCCTAGTAAAGGATATAATTGACAATCAAATAGTATAAATGAAACGCTTTTCATAGATCAAAGCTAACATGGAATTATTCGACGGTACCTCGTATATAGCGAGTACAGTACAATATTGGCTCAATTCTAAATAGTTTGGCATCAGTATATAAATTAGACTAGAACTATCTATCAAATAACATATAAATATATGATACGTTAACATAAAAGTAAATTTAAAGGGCTAAAAGGTATTAAATGTTTATCAAAGGAGTAATTATAATAACAGCGTCAATTTAATTTACAAAGAATGGTTAAGCTGTAAATTGAGTATGTTATAAACACGAGTTAAACAAAAGAAATACACAAAAGTATACGCTATCCAATCATGCAATGGCGGTATCCAAAAAAAACTAGTTAAAACTAAAAAATTTTGAACTACGTATTGAATGTAAAAAGCTAGCAAGCACCTCATATTTTTCTCTAGAGAAATGTTATACCTATGCTGCATAAAGTTATCGAGTATACCTCGTATATGACCAAAGAATTTACTATCTATATAATTTAAATCCGGAAGGTAAAGTAAGCTTTTTTTCTTATTTTGCTATCATTGAAAAGCTATTAAATGTTCATTTAAGTAACTCAAAAATTAAATTTAGTAATCAAAACAAAGCGACGCAATTATTTTACATTTAAAATGTAATTAAATTAGAAAGGCAACAAAAATTATTGATAGCTACATAATGCAAATTTTATACTTAATTTGAAAATTAAAAGAAACTGAACATGTTCTTGGTGCGTATCGGTACGAACACATATGTTCGCCAGAATTCGGAGCTATCGGACAAGTTGAAAATATCGCCCTCACAGTTGATAAGAAATGACATAAATTAAGATTTTGTACCACCTTAAGATTTCCATACATTGGTCAGCATCTCATGTGTCCATCCGGAATTTAATAAAGCACCAAACAGCATATCATTCATTTGGCGTTTAATAAAATATGATCGCCCATAATAACGCAGCAACTAAGGACCAAGAAATATATCCTACCAGTCAAGCAAAAAAGGAATAGACCAAAGCGAATTAATTCACTGGATAATAAGAAACTAATTATTTCTTACCGTTGTATTAAAATGAACAACGCTTGTTTTTACATTACAGCAATAAAGAATACTAGACCCATCGCAACATATGTTTGTATCTTAACAAAGTCGAAGCACAAGTGCAAGATAAGAAAATGTATTTTAACCAAAACGAAATGTTAAAGCGAATTTTATATTCTCAAATTCTGTCGCTAGAAGGCACAACCTATCGGATAAACAAACTATATTTAATGAATTCCGAAATTAGGTTTATTAATTAACATGAACCTTCATTCCTGAAATATTAATGCGAGAAAATGAATTATTTACTAATTTACACATACAGAAACATCCAAAACGAAATTTTCGATTTTGAAATATCCCCATTATATACACATTCGACCAAAACGAAATCGTAAATACCTATATACAAGGCGTACTCAAAAGAATATACTAAAATTAATGCAGAATAATTAGAGGTCAAAGGTGAGACCGTGACAATATTCAAAATGTTTTGTATTTATATTCCAGTTTAGTTTTACATTTCAACTCCATTTAAAAAATATTGGTCTAAATTGGTTTACGATTTTAAAAATTCTGATTACGATATCAAAATTCGCTTTAAAAATCAATTTTATAAATAAAATTGAATGTTTTTTATATTCAAAATCTTTCTTAAAAATAAGGTGTTTGCTTTTGTAGTTTCAAATCCATTTAAAAATAATGATGTAAATATGTTCATGATTTTAAAAATTCCGTTTACGATATCATAATCGTTCTAAAAATCACTTTTTTAAATAAAATTGAATGTTTTTTATATTCAAAATCTTTTTTAAAAATACGGTAAGTTTACTTTTACATTTTCAAATCCATTTAAATATATTGATGTAAATAGTTTTATGATTTTAAAAATTCCGTTTACGATATCAAAATCGCTTTAAAAGTTATTTTGTTAAATAAAATTGTATGTTGTTTATATTCAAAATCTTTCTTAAAAATACTGGAAGGTTACTTTTACAGTTTCGAATACTTTTAAAAAATATTGATATAAATAAATTTACGATTTTAAAAATTGATATCAAAATTCTTTTTAAAAATAATATTATAAAATTAGTTAGCGTGAAAGTTTTTATACTCAAAACCTTTCTTAAAAATACTGCATAATATTCATTTAAAATATTAGTAGATGAATAAAAATTGTTATTATTAAAAATCTTAAAATTTTCAAAGTCCTGATTAACTAATTAACTTATAGTAAGTATGAAGAAAGTAGCAAATAAGTAACAAATTGCATGTAGGTGATATATTGAATACAAAGCATAGTTCGATGGGTAAGAGGAGAATATATAGAAATAGCTTGATAACATTTTCGTTCCAAAAAACACGGTTAAACGTTCATTTACAAATAAAATTAAATGTTTTCAGTTAAATTCTGTTTGACAGCTTCAAACCCATTTAAAAATTAAATAGGTACTTTTATATTCAAGCTCACCTTATCAGTTTCAAATTTATTTAAAAAATATTGATGTAAACAAATTTACAAATTTCAAAATTCCGTTTAATGGTATCAAAATTCGTGTTAAAAATGCTATTATAAAAAACTATCGCTAATTCTTTTTGTAAATTATCTAAATTCAGTAACATCAATATGCGTGACGAATTACATTATGTACATATAGTATTTTAATTTTGGCATCTA
>JAHWXV010544365.1:0-12507 GCA_024586415.1 Phrixothrix hirtus | reverse complement strand
TCACTGACGGACGCACGACCACGACGAAATTCTGCAAACCAATTGTAAACAGACTTTTCTGATGGTGCTTCATTTCCAAAAGTTAAACGAAGCAATTCTACGCATTGTTGCTGAGTTAGGCCTTTACGAAAATCGTATAGAATCATCCAACGAAAATCTTCACGAGTAATTTCGGTTTTTTCACAAAATTACTTTCTTTAAACTCGCACTGTAAACAAACTGCTCTGTCAATTTCTAAGCCGCCACGGATTTTACAATACAAAATGTCAAATTTTACGAATATGGCAATAACTTATTACAGTAGCAACATCTAGTGGTCATTTGTAACAACATAAAAGGCAACCCTCGTATCTTAGAATCATTGAAATGTATTTGTTTACACCGGCGTCGGTGGCTCAATAGTTTACGGATTTCAACCCGCCCGAATTAAAAATATATCTTCTTTTCGAATAAGGAACTAAAAGTACCCCTCCCCCTGTCCATATTTTTGATACTTCGGCTTACTTCTAGTAGACATAGCAAAATAATCAGAACAGTTGTAATAATAGCGGCCAATGAAAATTCCACAGTCTAAAAATAAAATATCCAAACAACAAGATATCCACATTTTTTCATTCTTTGACTGACTAAAACTAAAATATTCAATGCATTTAAATTTTTTTAATAATAAATTTAATAGAGAGTGAACATAAAGTATTTCTTTGATTTCAAAAATTTAGTGCACATGGAATATACTAGATACAGCTATGTGATACTTTCGGAATGTCACTAAAATACCAGAAGTTTTTGACCTTATGACATTTCTTCAATACGCGCTCCGCTTCTTGTCCGAAGAACGTCTAGGTGATTCCCCATCCCATGCTATACTTAGATAAGATGTACTCTGTCACCGTTGCTAAAACCACGTCTTTAACGTTACAGCATCAGGAATTAGTGTACTGAACACTTTATCTTTATCCAAGAAAGGCTAAATCTTGACAACGTGGAGGCCATGATGTTGGATTGCGTCCTCCAATGCACCAGTTTGGCACCTTTCATTCATGAACCGACAAACGCCTAAGCGCCACCTTTGGGTTACTACCCATGACTAAAACTCTTCTAATTGAAGTAAAAAATAACATTAGTGATGGCTGGTTTTTAATTTCCAGAAAAATTAATATTTCAATCGGGATTCGAACCCAGCACTTCGCATTTAGAGCTGTCCCTCTGGTGCTCTAACACAACATATGGATTCTCTTAGCTTTGGTGGGATGTAAAAGGTAACCTTATCCGAAAAACGTATCAATTTGTTGCACAATCTCCGCAGAAAAAACGGTACGTCCGGGTGGTCATTTGTTCGATTGTTCGATTTGCACTTTGTATACTTTGAAATAAGATCTTTTGTATAAAATTTTCTGCGATGTGCTTTGAATGATGAGAAGGTCTCTGGAGGTACCACGAGTTGACCTTTAAAGGCTCTTCATTCACAGTAGCTCTAAAACTTCTGGGATTGTTGTTGGCACTGACAGTCTCTTTAAACTTTTAACAAATTATGATTTTCGTCCATACTTGGTGGTACCAAACACACATTGCGTTTTCTCCTGTATTGATATCACCTTGAAAATGATGATCACCGGGCCACTGTGACAAACAAAGAACCCAGACATCGGCTTACGTAGAGTCAATTTTCGTGTTTCTATTTGTCATCACTTTTTTTAAATTAAGGAAAAGTTTACGTTCGCCAATTGCTATAATATTTACAGAAAAAGGAGATTATTAAACGAATGCATTTATAAAGAGCATATCACATCTCCTTCGTTTAATGAAACCTAAATACAATTTTTGTTTACAACAGTAAGGTATAAGCATTGTTTTTGACATACGAGAACCATTTAATATCCATAGTTTAACTAGTTTTGGACATAATTTTCAAGACTTTAAATACATTTATCTCAGTGGTAGATTTGTGTGCTTATGTTGCCTTCAAACTGCTACGTGCTTATGTTTCGAAAGTGTGAATTCACAAATCATTTCACTTCCTCGTCCTCGTCGTTAACAAATCATTTTCCTTCCAGCTCTAATTTCAATCACGGAAATATGTGGTAACTACTCGAGACTAAATCCGGTCTGAACAGCGGATGTAAACAATGTCCCATTCTAAATATATCAATGTAAGAAACAAGTTTATGTCGTTATGGGCCTTAGCGTTATTTTGTAATAGCAATACTCCTTTAGTTAGTTTTTCAGGTCTCAACTTTGACATCGTGTTGAAGTAAGATCGGAATTGACTATCGAATCTTATGCGAGCTATTCAATATATACAATACCTTTATCGTCCTATGAATTTTTGCGAGAAGAGTACTTATTTGAACATGTGAACCTTTAGCGATCCCTTGTATTTTCACTGCATAGATTTACGTTTTTGTTCAGGAGTGAAATGTAAGACTCAAGTTTCATTTCCTGTAACAATCCGATTCATAATTCTTGAATTGCTTAAGATTGATAAAAGTGCAATTAAATCGAACATCTTTGTTTTCATCGATGAGTTGTTCACATTTCCATCGTGCACACAATTTTTGATACTCTAAATACTCACGAACAATAGTATGCCCTGTAAGTCGCGAATAACCTGATTTCTTTTCCAGTTTAGAAAATATGATCAACAGGTCATTCTGTATCATATTAGTTACCTTTTCGCAGTTTTAAGCAATTTGATCTAATTATATTTACTTTGTTCTTTATTTTATGAGTTAATTGGTTTTAGTTAGGTAACCAACGTACTTTAAGGCCTTTATTATGAATTATGCCTAAGGACCAAGACTCTTCTTTCAGTGCACTATATTTGCTAATATGTTATATCTTTACCTGGAGGTAAATTTAAAATTGTATATTAACGTTTATTTAAATTTTGTAGGTTCTTAGCAAAAATGACATTTACTTCCAATAATTAACAAAGTCTTCAATTACAAATTATATATGTACAAATTAAAATTCTACAGTTATTTATAATAGCTACAATGAGCTGTCTAGAATACCTACATTAGAGTATTGTCTGCAAAATGTAAACACCGTTGAATGACTTACTTTCTAATGAAGATACTCCAAGTCATAAATTTAATCTTACTTTAAAATAAGTAATTTTACGTTAAATGTTTTGAAAATGTTTATTGATTTAATAAAGTTATAAGATGTAAATTTAAAACTTCACTTATTTTAAAGATTTTAACGTTATCTCTACTGTTTCCAATACGATTTCTACGGTTTGCAATTTAGATTTTTGTAATGGTTCCAGGCCTCGAGTGTTAGATACACGCGGAAAGTTCGGTTCGTTGAATGCTGCTGGTTGACCAAATGTTTTACTATATTGGACTGCTTAGCTCTTATAACTGGTGGGTAACCTTTTCGTGCTCCTCGCTCTCTATATAGCTCAGTCGAAAACCTTTTTAATTAAATTTTATGTTACATTCGCATTTTGTAACTCTTTAAGACTTATGATGTAGATGACAACACTTCAAATTTTTGTCGATCTTCTAAGCGTGTACTTTGTGTCTGAATTACATTTTTAACGGAACTGTAGCAGTGTATATATTGTTATTGCGAATAAAGATGATGTTTTTCGTATATTAGGGTTTTTTATTAACTCTTACAATTTCTTTTGCCGGTTTCTTTTTATCAATCACAAGTCTGCATTTCAAACTTTTAGCTTTCGTGTTTTGTGTATGTGACAGTTATAAATACGTTGAGGATGCCGTCCAATAAACTACAATACCCTGCTAGATTTTTGTTGCTTGGGTACTATTGGTATTGCTACATTGTCTTACTATGGTGGATTTTTTTATTTTTGTATTTCTACAACATCCGAAGAACCTTTCTTGTGTATTTTTTTATTTGGAACAATTCATTTTCAGAACTTCGATGGTTAGTTTATTTGCTATGGATTTTTATTTCCACTCGCAGTTATAACTGTTCACTTTTTGTTAAAGATTTATTTGTTCCCAACTGTCCGATTTTTTATTGTTTGTATGACAAGGTTTAAGCCTAGAAATAGAGTTATATTATTTCCATACAGTAACTTTAGAAAATTGAAATATATTGTGGTAGATAGGGCCTCGTACATAAGAACAAAGACATGAAATGAAGTACGTTACCTCATATTTTAACATAAATTGTATATAAGTTTGAAAATATGAATAATAATTAGAAAATTTTAATGGATAAAGATTATTTAAGTATCAAAAGATTCAATTCTCAAGAGAAAAACAATAAATTTCAGAATTAATGAAATTAATTCATACAAATGTTAAAGACTACAGAAGACATGTAAATAGAGATTACAATAGAAACATTTAGACAATATAAGATAATAACAATGTGTTTTAAAAATAAAGTGTTGAACTTTTAGATGCATCATATGTGTTAGAAACTAATTTTGATGAAAAATAATTATGAAAATAGTGATCTCCAGAAGCTGTAGAATATTATAGTAGTATTTTCAATCCATTTCCTTGGAATTTTGCACAAAATGTTCAAAATAGTAAAATAATTTTATCTTAGAAACAAACCATTTTTGTGCAGTATAAGTTTGGCACTAAATTTTTCCAAAAATCATAAAATTGTCCATTAAAGATTTGCAGGAAGAATCTAGGATTAATTTAATACAGTAATATGTTCTCAAAAGTCCATTTTGATCATATAATAATGAAGTTAAATCTATTTGAAGATTATAAATTTTTCAAAATAAAGCTGATTCGGCTAAAAATTGCAAGTTTTCATTGGAATCTTTGCTGAAAGGCAGTTGTATTGTAACATTGTAAAAGTAGGCAGTGAAGCTCTGAATTAAATAATTATTTTAACTTGATTAAAGTAATCGTAATTGTACAGGGTAATGTTATTCGTCCCATAGTAAAGTGTAAGGTGGGTTGCATTACATCCTTAGTAGGTAGACAACTTGGATAACGCAAGATTATATTCAATTATATTCAATTTAGGTAACCTAACATACAACATTTAGAATCAAGCACATATTTGACTCACCAACGTGGTGCTTTTCAGCTCAACAATTTATAAAATTAATTTTAATATAGTGGGAGTTTTGTCGTACGAAGAACAATCTCTTTTTCACATATTTGCCATCCCAACGCGGGCCATTAAATTCAACTAATACAAACGATATTTTAATATTGTGGAACGTTAGTAACCTCATACAACGAAACTTTACCACAATATATTAATTTATTTCATTTTTCTAATGTTGAAACTTAGTTGATTTTAATTACAAATATCGAGGATTCAACAATCGCACTGTCGACGCACACATACTTTTCCGTTATTGTGCTCGGCTTGCATCTACGTAGTTCGTTCATCAAACAAATTTGTTCGTCTGTTATTAAATTCCCAACATCACTTTGGCATCAACTTGATTAACTATTTAGTTTATTCTAGTAGTCTGGAAAACTTCGAAAATGGAAATTAGCCAGCTACACGACGAGATCGAAAAATTATTTATTTAAGAAAAACGTTCTACCTGTTTAGGAGACTTCTTCAGCAACTTAATTCGACGGTATCAAATTAGGTCCATTAAGTGGATATATCACAAGAAAGATTTCCTGAAAAGTGCCAAATACAATCGGCCTTCGGCCATTCAAATCCCTGATTAAGATTAATAGGAAAATAAATTAAAACCATTTTAAATTTACTAATACATTTAAACTATTTATCACCAATCCAAAATGTGTTTAGTAATCAACACTTAATTGTAAGTTGTTCAATAAACGAAAATCGATATATGGCAAAGATGCATTCTTTTAAGCAGACAAGGAAGATTGTTTTAAATTTTCGATAAAACTGTAAGTTATATTAACAATAAGCTTTGACAAAAGTGATCTAGTCGGCCGAGGTCCACTGGCTAATTAAACTGCATAAAATTTTCTTTTAGATTCGTTAAGAAAACCTGGAGGACCAGCGAAAAGAATTTTAATAAAACAGACAATCATTAAATTTTTTTTATAGGGAATTGCAAAATTAAATTCTATATAATTGCTTATTAAGATAAAATATTTTAAAAACTTTCTAGCAAAATATCTAAATGTTTAAATATTATATTCTTGAATCTTAACCCAGAGTATTTTAGCCATTAATTTACATTGCTAGTATATGTTTCGACTAAAAACTTTATATAATCTTACAGTAATGTCATCATCAGAACTTGTCATTGTATGGTTTGACCACATTGGATGATATTACTTTAAAATTATGTAAAGCTTTTATTCGAAACATATGCTAGCAATCTAAATTAATAACTAAAATAATTTGGGTTAAGATTCAAAATATAATATTTGGACGTAATTATTATTCTAACTTTGATTTAAAAGATATATAAATGAAAAGATTTTTAAAACAAATTAATTGTTTTTGTTCTACCTTTTTACTAAAACCGGTATTATAAATATCCTGACATAATTGTAATAATAGAAAATAGTCTAAAGCCGTAATTACGTTGCACAATCTAATAACCTTATTTTAATTTTGCAATTTGAAATGTTGAAATGCAACACATGTGTGTGGATGCTTAGCGTGAAATAGACTTTAACATACGAATCTGGTAACATACGAATATTTCAAATATCATTTAGTCCACTTATTATTCTTTATGTAAGAAGTGTGTGATACTTTTATTTATTTTACAAAAAAAATATTTAATACAATGCCTTTCTTGCCTAGCAAAAGTCTATTAATCAAAGCCCAAACTTGCAACGGCCGGAGCAACCATGGAATTCCTACCTTGATGTGGGCTCGGCAAAGGAGGAGATTCGCAAATGTCACATAAGTCAATAAAAGAAATATTTCGTTTAATAACAGTCAAAAATATATATACTATTAGAGCACTACTCAAAATACAGTGTTAGGTACGGTTAATAAATATTGGTGCTATATTTTCTAACACTACTACATAATTAAGAAACAAATGCATATAGGGTTTTAACATAATAGTATCTCTATTAAGTGAACTGGTTGATTAATAAATTAAAATAACATTTTTAAATTCGAAAATGTTACTAAGGAACAAATGCCTATTAAGCTTTAACGTAATGTGACCTTTATTAACTGCACTTGTTGGCTTTATATTTAAAGATAATTAATTATGCCCGGGTCAATCTTACAGCGATAATATTTTAATTACTTATCTGTTTGTTGGGTAGAATCGTCAAACGACTTCTTATGCTGGAGGCAATTCGATCAAAAGAAACGGAAGCTGCACCTACCTCAGAACTTCGAAGTGCAAAAATACACATCGAATTGAATGCAACTAAGAATCCATTGTGAAAGAGAGGAAACCATTAAAAAATAATCAAACGAATAGAATCGAACGTACCTATATAAAATTTTGTATTGATTAAATGAATAAATAAATCGATGGGCTCTTCATATTTGAAATAACGAAGCAAATCCTTGCACCATATTTTCTACAACAAAATAAGAAAAGATGCTAAAAATAAAATAGATCCTTTTCGACACAAATGTCATGCTTCTCTTAGCACAATCAAGGCCACCGTAAATCAATTTATCTGCGTCAAATTCGCCGTATAAGCAACAAAATTAGAAGGATGCATTATTCATTTAAATTGAAACCTAGCTCATCCTGTCCTCTAATAATACCTAACAGAATTGACCTAAATAGGCTAGAAATGTTCCCAAAACGAAACGAAGTATTACATTGAATTTATACAATTGACAAAATAAAAATTGACGATTCACTTTTTTAAAGGTAAGGATCAGAAACGCAGGGTGTACAATTTACGCCTTGAATTAAAATTTGTAGTCAATTAAAACTAAAAATGCTAACAGTAAATAAATTGCAAAAAACGTTTATATGCGGTCAACCAAAAATTAACGGTGCGACAGTCTAAGTCGTAACAAGCTTTCGAGAAAGTAATTTCCGTAACGGTATCAAAAGAATCGGGGTAAAGCAATTTTATTATGTATAACTCAAAACAACCGTCCTAAACAATTTTTATACATAATCTCCATTAAAATTATTACACTTGTTATATCGACTTACAAATTTTTTATTCCAACATTTCAGACACTCATTGCACTTGATTGCGTTGTCAAAACACTGCATTGTTAGTCAATCCTCCATGTACACCGGCCCAAAAAAGTAAATGGATAAAATCTTAATCAACCTTTCTTGTATTAGAAGGCGGGACTTGGTTACGATTTCTTTTCGGTCATATAAGATTATTAGAAAATCGGTTTCGATAGACTTATAGACATCTGCATTGTATTGAAGGCTTCGTCTACTTACTTTTTTGGGATGGTGTACATAAACAAATAAAAATCACTAGAGTCCTGTAAAAGGAGGGCGATCTATCACATTTTTCTAAAATCTCCCGAGCACGGACAGTCAAATGTTGGCAGGCGTAGGCAGGAGTATCACAGCAGACCGCACCACAGCACCTATTTTGACCTAGAAAAATTGACACCAACTACTGCGTAAAGCAGCACTTCAACCACATAAAAGGTACCTTCCAAGTAGCCCTAGTTTGTAGCATCTGCGAATATTTTTGTACTCACATAATTGTATATTTGCCTAATTCTCTGAATCTTGTTTACTTATGTATGAGAGATATTTCGTAAAGTCGGTCATAATTACGATTTGTTCCTAAATTCTGTAAAGCTTTTGGTACAACCTAACCACATTAAATATAAAATTTAACTGTAGATTAATGATTGGGGTATATTTGGTAATACTAATACCAGGACTCCACTTTGAGGAAGATTAACACAAGTAACAAGATGTAGGTGCAAGGAAAAGGTTTTAAACAATAGATTCCCCGCCAGATTAAAAGATTTTCGTGAATATGTTTTTAATCAACCGTCCTCATTCCGATGTTCCTTTTGTGGAGGTTGGCATAGTTCGCATGTATGGATACGGTCGCCGTGGCTACCCAAGCCCTGTTTCTATAAAAGAGTAGGACCCCTGATTAACTTATTGTTGTCACTCTTACTGACCATTCTGGCACTAACATACACCAGTGAGGCGTAGTTGTTCAGGCGAAGGGTCACAGAAAAGCCTCCAATCGTGAGGCAGAGCTCCTCTTTCTGCTTTTTCCCACGAAAAAGACCTCCCTTAATCCCAGCTCACCCTGCAACACCAAAAGGCCGCAACAAAGGATTCCCTTTATCTCGCTGTCCTCAAAATGTGATGAGGGTATCCGAACAGAAGCTCGGCTTAACATCATTCTTCCTTCCAGTTCAGACTTTCACAGGAAGTGAGTATTTGATCGTTCTACGTTGTCCGTTTCGAACTACGTAGATACGATTCATTTACATCTTGTACATACAACAGGCTACTATCTGGATACTTTGCTCCTGGCCTGCATAGAGGATTCCCCGCCAGGGTATTCTCTTACTTCTGTTGTCACATCAAAGTCGCTTGGTAACGATATAGCCTCAATAAATTTTTTCTTGACAGGATAGTTATTGCTTCTACATTTGGTTCCTTATAAATTTCTCTTTGAAGTTATATCGATGACGTCAGCAGGCTAGAGACTGGAAATGTATTTTCCGATCTGATAAGGTCCCAGAGAGAAATTGGGTTATTTCCCAGCATAGAACGTGCTGCTACTAATATGTACGACTTACCCCACCGTATTGAATAATTAATGTTACTCCTACTGTGCCTTTTATAACAGTAACTGTTAGCAATTTATTTGCACCTTTGGTATTTGAGTTAACTTATGGATTTTATTAACAATAAGGACCTGCTTATATAAGGCCATAAATTATATAGACTTCTAAGAGCTCAAATGATAAAATAGTTTTATCAAGCCTTAGATATTAATGAATCAACAATTAAATCTGATTGATTACAATTTATGTATTATAAAATCGAATGCAATTTGATAGAATTCTAATAATTTCCTATCATAGTGTGTATATTCGATGAAATACTTTATAGAGCTTCTAGACAAATTTAATAAGTTTTCCCTCATCGTTTTAAGATCAATACTTGAGCACACGTGACCCACGGAAGTGTTATTGAATTTATTTGTGTTTAGTTATTAACGAAATTTCAATTTTTATGGTAACTTTTAATATTGCATAATGTAAAACTTTTCAAAAATTTAATAAATATTTCTAGTTATTTTTTAATTTAGCTAAACAAAGTTAAAAACTAAAAGCCCCTGATAATACATTTCATCATTTCAAAATAAGTTAATTATCTTTCATACAAACAAACGCCATCTTCAACTTTCTTAACTCCAAAACTTAAAAATTACTGAAGTCATCTTCGAATTTTATAATACAAACACAACGCGAGCGCGTCATATAATTTTATTAAATCCGGTAGTAAATTACAAAATAACACGTAACCTTCTACACCGGCCCCAAAATTAACACTAACCCAACAAATTTCGGCAACTAACTGCAAGTATCCGGGTCACTAATTGGAGGACAACTCAAGGAGCCAAGTAGTAAGCGCTCGGCTTGAGTAATTTTAAAGTTTATAGCTGCTCGTGAAAGAGTTGCACTACGAAATTTACAACCAATCTCGAGGGATGTACATTCCAAGCACAAACAAATGATCATTAACATTATTGCCGTAGAAAATCGCTTTTGTAGAACAGGCGTAAATTCACCCTACGGTGATAATATGCGTTGAGTAAATGTTATTGTTCTCAATTGTTTACGTATATCATTTTCACTTATTAAATGAATATAAAAGCCTTCAGTAATTGCATGACAAGCAAGATACGATGCGCATTTTTAACAATTTATTATAAAAGGTGTTATTATAGATACAATGGTTATAAAATCAATAACCTTAGCTACAGAAGCTGTGTTTACTCTGCGGTTATACTTATTACCATCAATTATTAAAATTGGATTGTAGATACTCTGTACGATGATGCGTGGCAAAGACCTGCATACAAGGACTTTACTAGAAATAATTACCACTAGTTAAATTAAATTTAGCACTAGGTAATCCTATTTCTACGTTACAAAATTGCAAAACATCAAATTATGAATTACAAATCTTCTAAATATTGAAAGGAACCTTGTAAGACAAAGAAAAGAGGTTACCCGTGCGGTTCTAATATTCCATTACCTCGGCGTGAATTGAAAGATGCCAACCTTTTGTAAACATAAGACAATATAATGCAGGAACTTTCCGCAAAAGCATTATTGAGTTTTGTATATTTATTTTTGTATAATTTTAATGCAATTTTATCGTGATACTCATTTGTAAAAATAATTTATTACACTTTTATTTACAATGATACGATCTACCTCTTTGTTTTTGTTTATGGTATTAAGTTTCTCACGTTCCTTGTTCTTTTATCCCATCCGTTCCAACAAGCCAAGTTGCACCTAAACATATATATACAAAATTTTATCTTTTTATCAAAGCATATATTTATTAAAAAATTAATTTGTTAAGTAAAATAATATTTTTATGTAATAATTCGTAAGTATTCTCAAGGTTGCTTGTATCTTAGTTTTTTCAAAGTCTTAGTTCAATTGTGGTAAGATTTTGTCAATAAAATGTGATGTATAAAAATTTAAAAATGCATCTAAATCAATATATAGATTTCAGTAAAACTGTTCATGCTACCCATGGCAATTCAATTTATTACTTCATTCTTTGTTTTATACAATTTTAATTACTTTTAATTTACATATTTCAATTTGTATTTAGCTTTAGTAACAACAATGTTGACAAATTTACTTGAACGCTTCCAATAGCATGATATTTTAATTTCGTTTAGTTATCGGTGAATGACACCAGTAACAATACCCACCTCAATTGCATTCAAATACAACCGTTAATATATTGTTGCTTTTGAATTTCTAAAATATAAACATCAAAACTTACACTTGTCATTTCAACTATCAAACAATGGCATTGAATTCAATTCTTTGTTAATTAAAAGACTCCAGTTCTTTTCATTGTGGATAAAATACATCGGTATTTTAACTTCCAATAATTAAGTGTGAAGCAATAATACTTTTGTAAACACCCACGCTTGCAAGTTGTAATTCGCACAATTCGTTCCTAATTATCCATTATCTTAAATTCCGTATTTTCCTTACAACTGAATCTCAACCAAAAGAAAATATCAATCAAGGTAAGCTTAATCATATTTTTCGCTAAATGTAACTAAACTATTGTTTTATAAAATAGCATATATTCATAGCCGTGCTAAAACCCCCATACAGTTTCAATGTACTTTAAAGCGTTGTGGTCCTTTGCCCTATGTTTGATTTAGATTTAATTTAATTTATGTCTATTTTTATGTCTGTGTATTGTTTATATTGCTATGTTTTATTTTAATTTAATTTTTGAATGCCCCACGTTGGTGGCACCAAATATACTTGCTATGTTTTAATTTAACTTGATTTTTGAAGCCGCACATTGGTGACACCAAATATATTTATGCTATGCTTCCTTCTTTTTTTGATGTGACAGCTACGCCACCTATAATATAAATAAATTTTCTGCAAGTACCGACGTATTTTGGT
>JAHWXV010544086.1:0-11960 GCA_024586415.1 Phrixothrix hirtus | reverse complement strand
CTATTATTTACCAGAAGAGTATGTCTGTTGCATGTTATTTATCTCGGCAAATTTATAAGTTGCCCATCATTTATCAAAGACCTCTTTACGTTACTGCCTGTTTAACAAAGTAGAGAATATACGCTGCCGATTATTTACCCAAAGCATAGATGCGTTGCCTATTATTTACCAGAAGAGTATGTCTGTTGCATGTTATTTATCTCGGCAAATTTATAAGTTGCCCATCATATATCAAAGACGTCTTTACGTTACTGCCTGTTTAACAAAGTAGAGAATATACGCTGCCGATTATTTACCCGAAGCATAAATGCGTTGCCTATTATTTACCAGAAGCGTATGTCTGTTGCTTGTAATTTATCCAAATGAATATGCCAGTTTCCGATTATTTTTCATTTTTTAAAGACGTTAACGACTGTGAATTTTCGTTGCCGATTATTATCCCGAAGCGTTGGCTATTATTTACCACAAGAGTATGTCTGTTGCTTGTTATTTATCCCAACCAATTTATAAGTTGCCCATCATATATCAAAGACGTTAGCGATTATTTAACAAAGTAGACAATATGCGCTGCCAACGCATATACATATATCAATTATTTACCAGAAGCGTACGTCTGTGGCCTGTAATTTATGCAAGTGGATATACAAGTTGCTCATCTTATATCAAAGATATCTTTATGTCACCGACTGTTTAACAAAATGGCGAATATACGCTACCGATTATTTACCGGAAGCATATATGCGTTGGCTATTATTTACAAGAAGCGTTGCTTGTCATTTATCCCAGTCAATTTATAAGTTGCCCATCATATATCAAAAACGTTAGCGATTATTTAACAAAGTAACGAATATCCGCTACCGATTATTTACCCAACGCATATATACCAATTATTTACCGGAAACGTACGTTTATGACCTATAATTTACCCCAATGGATATACAAGTTGCTCATCATATATCACAGGCACCTTTATGTTACCGACTGTTTAACAAAGTGGTAAATATACGCTACCGATTATTTACCCGAAGCATATATGCGTTGACTATTATTTACCAGAAACGTACGTCTGTTGCCTGTAATTTATCCAAATGGATTTACCAGTTTTCGTTCATTTTTTAAAGACGTGTCTACGTTACAGACTATTAAACAAATTTTCTCTAGCGATTATTATCTCGAAGCGTTGCCTATTATTTACCAGAAATGTATGTCTATTGCATGTTATTTATTCAAGTGACATGTTTACGTTACCGACGAATCAACGCAATCCGTTATTTACCCAAGGATATATGCCTAGTCCACTATTTACCGGAAGAGTACGTTTGTTACATGAACGAATTTATGTTACCGAATGTTTACCAAAGTGGCGCTATTATGTACCAGAAGCATACATCGGTTTTTATTTATTTGAGCGGATTCACAAGTTGCTCATTATACGGGTGACGTGTTATTGACGTATATACGCATCTGTACCAAGAATACGCACATATTTTGCCCATTATTCACCGAGGGGAAATTTACAATGGCCGATTATTTATCAAAATATGTGTATGTTACTAAAGCGGCACAAAATATACTGTCATCGCTGATTATGCCAGTTTCTTACTATTTTCCCAAAGCAAAGCTACAATTTACCGATTATTTACAAAAGCGACATATATAATATGCTGCCGACTTTTCACCATTTACCAAGTACGTTTTGATAAAAAATGTGCATATACATGGTGCGGCTAACGTTTAGAATTATCCCTAAAAGCCATAAATTTTTTAGAGAAATTTTCAGAGTTTTCATAATTTTGCACCAAGAGGCAGACATTTTTTAACGGCTTATTACGCGCTATTTTTTGAGCTAAGACGCCGTTGTTTCCCTATTCTACGTGCTAATACTCCCACATGATCAAAAGTGAAACATTTAGTTCTGCCCAAGATCTACGCATATACACCGATTCACTTATATTTAATTTTGTATCAAGACGGCTAATGTTCTCATCGTTGCTTTCTTGGTTTCTATGAATTTAGAATGATAATTTACTTGCGTTAACTTTTATTTCCATAACGCACTTCTTCGTAGTCAAAATTAAGATTTTTAAACAGGTAGAAAAGCAGATTGACGGAGTATTTACGTTAGGTTTTCTGTATCGAGTTTGTTCTTCAATTCTTTCTTCCTCATAGGCTTTTTCATGATTCAAATCAAGATATAGTTATCGAACTCTGCTGGGGGAATCCAGATCGTTTTCTGCCCAACAATTTTCACGACTAAAATTAAAATATATTCAATGAATTTTTTTAATTCAGCACGCTTTCCCCATTTTTAAACAAAAAACAGTCTTCCGCCAACATATTTTTAAAATAGAACAGGATCAAGTGTTCATATGTCTATTATGAATTGCATGAGGGACAAAGGTTGTTTTACGTTTACAAAACAGGGGTGCCCAACTAGGGTTGCAAGAATGCAAGAGGGTTGTCATTAAGGAATTATAGATAATAACATCATTGTACTATTGTTAAACGGGATGGATAGTATTCCCCTCAGATACAGCTGCGTCGATGCATCTGAGTTGCTTATTTTTTCCAACAGCTTTCAGACTCAGAATTTTTTAATAAAAATTTGGAAAATCATTGGGTTTGCATACAAATTCACGCAAAAAAGTTTTTGTACTTATTTTTACCTCTCTTTTATTATAAAATTAATACAAAGGAGAAAAACATTTTTGGCGGTGGTTCGTAAGACTCCCGATGGGAGCGAAACTACGCGAACAAGAATTAATGCATTTTAATGAAGAAGTACAAGAAATAGAACGATACAGATTTGATGTATGGTTCCAAAAAAATATGGTTGCTCGAAAATTAAATGAACTGTTTGGGAAGCTCGAAATATATGAATAATTGGTCTAAGAATTTGCTCGTTCCATGTTTTATCTAGTTCAGCAATGTTTTGTTTCTGCTAATATTCTTTTGGGGGTGCCACTACCAATAGAATCATAAACCGTTGTATGAAACATAATTTTGATAAATTTAAATTTTAATATAGGCAGAATACAATGCATGGGCGAAGTTCAGTTATTTCTTCAAAGGGGCGGTGTTTAAAACTTCACTTTGTGTCAGTTCATTTTAACGTTATAAAGGCGGATGGGAATGTCAGTTCAGTCTCAACCCTCTTCACTAAGATGTTACGCCTTTAAAGACGTTTGATTTGTTTTGTATAAATTTAAATCATAAATGACATTCCGATGTATCTAAATCATACTCGGAGTAAAATTCTTTAGCCGAGGTGCATGTTACAGATTACCTTGCAGAATTGATGTCTTTTAATGCTTACCATGTAGTTATTAATCAGCAAAACTTCACAATCGCATTGGCCTAACTAAGGCGGTGTTGTGGTTAATGTTACGATTAGCATTCGGATTTGCAGTGGCTTCCTGTGACGGACACGTTTCATCTAAGGTTGAAACTTCCATCCCCGGAAATTTTCCACACTTTCACTGAAATTCGCCCGAAGGGCGAAAATAAATTCTAATTTATTAATATTAATATTTTTACTAATAAGTAGCTGAATGTCATTCAAGAGGTTCAATTTTTGGGGTTTTGCAACGTGACTCCTTGTTAGAAGTTGCGTGTTATCGTTATTTTAAACAATCCTGTTTGTCAGAATCACGTAGCATTAGTATGTTAGTTAGAGGTGTTTCTTAGAATTACGTTTCCTAGGTAAGACAGTTACAAGAGGGATTTGTGCATCAGAACTGCCGTTCCATCTAAGTTGATTGGCATATAGTCATTTTGGGATAATTTACCATTATGTGGACTAGCAAATAGCACTCCTTTTCAAAGGACTGCAGCTAAACGATATTTTGATATTAGCGTACGTAAGTTTTGTTTGAAAATCTTTCTCAAGCATCTTAGCTGCGATTTTCAGGTGAATAACAGACTTTCTGTTTAGCAAGTTAAAGTTGCTCATAACAATTATGATAAACATGTGTTTTAATAAATTCATGTTATTCCAAATTCAATTACGGAAAGCTAATTACTGTTCTGGGCAGCTAGAGTATTCGTTAACCATTATTAGCAAATTTTCGTTTAGATCCCGCTGTTTAATTGTAAACTTGTTTTGATAGTTATTTACAAGAGGCCATAGCGATATTTTGTCTTTGAAGCAATTTAGTTAATTGTTTCTGAAATCTTTGATTCATAATTTTCAGGCATATATGTTAAAACAGTTTAAGCAGTCAAACTCACGTGTAGGCTTATTTGTTAATCAAACAATTCCCAAATTATTTTTAAATCTCGATTTTAGTTCTAGGCATTTCAATTTTCAACTGACAGCGCCTACCAATTGTAGATAAATACCCAATTTTTACAAGTTAGTGTTTCGCGTCCACGGTTATGTTACATACCTAGAAAAGCTACGATCACTGCCACGTTGAGCCTGTATCGTATGTTAATAGTTGTTCCAGTTTTTGGTGAGTTAACCTAATTTTGTGTCTACGCATAATAGTAGTGACATGGTGACTATCACAACTACATATACACTGTATGCAGTTAAGAAACAATTTAAAAGTAACTAAAAATATATTTCCTATTTTGTGTAGACGACATCTCTGTATATGTCATTTGGAATAATAGTCATGCATGTAAAACAATTATCAGTGATATCAAAACAATAAATACATATGAAAAAACTTTTCTCTACTATTCCGGAACGCAAAGATTTGAATCGTGTTTTAGAATTTCCATAAGAAACTTCGCGAACTTTCCTCCGCTTCGTTGCCGTACATCAAACCTCCCTTGCTAACAACGCCTTACAGTTACCCCCACCGAGAATAGTTATACACTTTAGTCCATCACCTATGATCATTTTCATACTGTTTGAATTTTGGCATCGTCCCCGATTGACTATGCCGCAATGGCGTCTCTTTTTGCGATCGGAAAATTTTGGTGTCG
This sequence comes from Phrixothrix hirtus, assembly GCA_024586415.1. Taxonomy (NCBI): domain Eukaryota; kingdom Metazoa; phylum Arthropoda; class Insecta; order Coleoptera; family Phengodidae; genus Phrixothrix; species Phrixothrix hirtus. The sequence continues at coordinate 7,025 of JAHWXV010544086.1, read as the reverse complement.
GAAAAGTCGCCGATTTCTGTCTCCAACGCTGAATTCTGCAATGGAACATAAAGGTAAAGCGTCAAAGAAGGTTGTGTAGCATGGGTTTGAAAACGTTTGGGATGTCTGTAATTAGAATATCTCCAGAGGAAGGAGGCCCAAAAAGTCCCCGAGCTCGTGTCGTATTACGTATTCGCTTTTTGGGCCTCCTTCCTCTAGAGATATTCTAATTACAGATATCCCAAACGTTTTCAAACCCATGCTACACAACCTTCTTTGACGGTTTACCTTTATGTTCCATTGCAGATAGAAATCGGCGACTTTTTCGACACCAAATTTTTTCCAATCGTCGCAAAAGGGGGCGCCATTGCGGCATAGTCAGTCGGGGACGATGCCAAAATTCAAACAGTATGAAAATGATCATAGGTGATGGACTAAAGTGTATAACTATTTCGAGAATTCCTTGGAAATTCAAGCCGTTTTAGTTTTTGTGACTGAAAGCACTTCTTTGACAGATGCAGTGATTTTATCAAAAACTAGTGTGAATTATTTTTCCAAACTAAAATCAATTAATCACCAACTGTTTTAATTAAAATTTATCAGGGCGAAAACAACGTAGTTTCGATTTTGATGTTGCAGCCTCTCAAAATAAGAAACAGCTATGAAAACTTTGAAGAAAAATCGGGCGCATGTTGACAAAACAATAAAAAGTAAGGCCGTTCAGAATTGTATAAAGAAAATTACACTGAAAGTGAAAATGGCTAAAAATCCAAGGGCAATTTTGCTTTATCCGAAACGCTTAGTTTAAAGTTAACACGATCTTCCATTATTTGGAACGCGAATGTCTGCGAAAAGCTCCCCTTCCAATTTATCTCTCAAAGGCATTATTCGAAGAGGATGAAGTGTTTGATTTTTGACACATTTGTGTTTAAAGTAGTAGAGTAAACATTCCATGCGCATGTAAGTCCTTATCCAGCTAACATATTTAGCAAAGTTTTCTAATTTCGCATTTGACTTTTAGTTGCCGACGTTAATTGTGGTCAAATGTCTCATAAAATCAGATGAGATTGGGCCAAGTTTGGCAAACCTTGGTTCGCCTCAGTGTCGGTAAATGGTACACAATCAATTACGCTTGCAGCGTACGCATGTTTTTCTCTAATTTAAATAGTGTCACGCTAAAAGTGGCAAGCTGGAGCACCCATAACAAAACAGGCATTGTCATTGCAGCAGTACCTTCCTAGTGAGTATTGCTTGATCGACTGACGCGACGTACGAATAGCATACTCGTAGAAAAATATTTCGGTCAAATTGTGACGCAATGTAGAGCTGACATAAAACATGCAACTGTTTACTCGACTGCGGCTAAGGTGTCATACAAGGTGGGGGAAGGTGTAACGTGTACAATTTCAAATCGACGATCATGTGTGAATTTTTTTTGAAAATTATTGCTGTAATGGTGTCTTTAAAATTATTTATTAGAAATAAAAAATCTTCGCTGCTATCTATTTTTAGTCAGTCGGACGCTAATGCATACAAACATTAAAAAAGCCGGTGTAATAAATGATTCTAGAAATTGATTTAAATTTGATTAAACCAAATAAGGAAGTAAGTTTTGATAATTGTTTTCTATGCACATCTTTTTCAAAATTGAAAATTTTAACACGTTTCTAGCATTGTATTTCCCAGTATGTTTTCTAATATAAAAAAATCGCGAAAATAAGGATTACGTCAATTCAAAAGGTATAGGGGGCGTGCGTTAGTGTTTTTATTAAAAAACGTACGCATTGCGGCGTGTAAATTTTTGAACAATTGTGTAGTAACAATCAAGAAAATCTCAACTTTAATAACGTAAAATAAATGTTCTGAAATTAATTTCGCATGACTTTGTGACAGAGAGTAAGCTAAACTATTGTGTAAATAGAAAGAATGTATAATGCAGATTTTAATTTAGATTTCACACAACTTCATGCCCACAGCGTTTTCACGTTTAATATGAGAGTGAGAAACGTCATGGCAATGACGAAATACAAATAGGTGTATATTCCAAATAGAAATTGTTATTGCAAGAGCAGTGCGTTCACCTCAAACTTTTGCATTATTTTTTAATACTTGGTGGGGAAATTTGCTTTTAATATCACCTGCCTACCTTCGAACAAGAAAATGATACTGACAATACATTTCGAAATACAGACGTAGAAAATTAATGAGTGTATTTATTTTTACGTAATCCAATTTGTCTGGGGCTTCTGACAGGGAAATTCGTGGACAAAACCCTTTAATTGTTAATATTTTGAAAGTTCGCGTGAAAAGAAAAGTAGCTCGTATGCGATGTATGTTAAACGTTTAAATTTATATTACTCAATAAATTTAATAAACTTCGAACGGTAGTAGGTGTTTGCTTACCTTTCAATAAATCATATATGTATATAAAAATTCCCACCTACGTTAAATGCAACCTTTATGTAAGGCCTTTTTTCATACAAAAATGGTCGCCCTCGATAAACACTTTTCCACGCCTCCGAGGTTGGTGATACATTTTTAAACGATTTCAAAGTTCACTAAAATTTCTTCGTGCCAATAGTCAACTCGCATATCAAAAATTCGAAGTTCCCCAGAGTTCTTGAAGCGTTATAATACATTGGGCGAAAGTTTTTGTATTCTATTCGAACTTTTGTAGACTTCCGCAGTCCAAGGGAATTTTTGGCTAGTCAATTTTTTATTTCTTCAAAAATCTAAAGCTTAGTGGAAAATTCTGGGCAACCTACCATAAGTTGTAAGAAATGATTATCGCCTGAAATTCAGGGAAAACGCTTTTCTATTGTCTATAGAAATTTTATGGATAGTTTAGGGTAACCACCAGAAGTTCAGCGACTACCATTATTATTCACTTAAACTAGTGGCGTCAAAATTCATCTTTATGAGAAAGTGAATATTCATGTGTTCTATAACAGTGCCCGATCTTGATGCGTTACATAAATTTCTTGAAGATTGTCAAAAGTGCTAAAAACAATTATAATTAAATTAAAGTTCCAATAGCATTTTGCCTAATTCTATAGTTCTTGATAATTAAAAACGTTTCGTATTTTTATGCCAAATCGAAATGTAAAATGCGTTGACTACGCGAATCTAGCGTCCTCTAACGTTACGGCATCTGACTAGAGTTCCAGTTATTTCTTCGCCAATTCCACCACTTTAAAATAAAAATGTAACAGACAGTTAGGACGGCCTTATCAGAAAACGCGTGCTCGATATTTTCTGCAATTTTATCGAGAGTTCTCGCTACTTCCAATGGAACTCTATGATCTAGAATTATTTTAGATGCTTCACCAATTGGACATTGTTAAATAATCTTTTACTGTTGGTGAACAGAATACATGCTTGTCATTCTCAGCAGTCCAATCGAGAGTTCTGTTCCGAGATCATTTTGGAAAGAGTTCCGCCTATTAGGCATCTTTGTCTTTGGGATTGTATGCTATGCGATGTCGACCAATTGATTTGCATATCACAAAATTTATGAACCATCTTGGGTTGGCCTTATTGTTAGATCTATGTTGAACTCCCATCGAAAATTGATTAGACACGTAGTCAAAAATTATCTAACACTAGGTACCTAATGGGCGAAACTATTTTTAAAATGTTCGTTTGGCATGGAATTCGACTAGAACTAATGGGAATTGCAGAAAATGCAGCGCGTATCGCCAAAAGTAAAAAATGATTTAATAATACCTAAAACGATAGTGGAGCATAGAACTTTAATAGAACAACCGAGAATTATAAATAAAACCGCCGAAAATATCGTAATGTATTGCGATTTCTGCCGTTCTCAAATTAGTAATTGTTGCATTTGTATCGCTTTTAATTTGAAATTCATTTAATGGAATTTGTTAAAGAAAAATAACTGGAACTCTTGCCAGATGCCATAATATTTGAAGGCTACTTGCACTTTAGAAATAATATACTAGATTCGCTTCACAAAACACGAAACTATTATTAATTATTACTAGTAGCTGCAGCGAACTCTACTGGAACTCTAACTGAAATTTTATAATAAACAGAATGTTGTGCCAACTTTACGGACACTTAATGCGAAGAGTTTTCATTTATTTATCATTGACTGAATATGAGTTCTGGATAGCTTCGTTTTGCAAAGTTCAGAGTTCTAAACATAAAAAGCCGTTCTGGTAAATTTGTAATGTACCCATATTTATTTCCCGACTGCTAATTAGACTTAAAAATAGAAAATTCTTATAATTTTCTTTAGAACTTGCTAAAATCTATTCAGAACTCCTCAGGACATCACTAGATTTGAAAAGCCGTCCACGTCGCAAAAGGCGTTAAACGAACATCTCAAAATTAAGGCGTATTTATTTAGAAACCATTTGTAAAATCGCGGCTCAGTTTATTATAGAACTAAGAAGGAACTTTTTTGAGTTCTGAACACTTTCTGACGAGTTTACACAAATTATAAAAGTAAAAAAGTGATATGACGTACAGTTCACGGAGTCAACGTTCTAGCTAGTTTAGGATAGATTTGTTTTGAAATTTCTGAGTACAGGGTGTGTAGGTTTTGATGAGTTCTAGAGAAAAGTATTTTGGCACAATGCGATGGGATTTACAGTTTACCTGGTATTTAATGTTTAATGCTAAGTAGGAGAAGTTTAAATCCAGGAGCAGTTCTAGACAAAATTATAAAATGAAAAAGCGATGTGTTATGCCACACTTGAGAAATTTCGAAAGACGATTTTTTTAAAGTTCTGAATAGACTTGACGAGTTCAAAAAAAATATTTTGATAAGAACTAATAGAACTGATCTAACAGTTTACGAGGTATTCAACGTTGTCACATATTAGAAGTTTCAAAATCAAACGCGGAACATTTTTTGAGAGTTTTGTGTTGATCTAAATTGGTTTTGATGAGTTCTAGAGAAAATTTGAAGCAAAAAGCAATGAGGCGTAGGTTTAGTTTTATGATCTATACGCGTACTTTTAAAAGATGAAACTGTTTTGCGAGTTCTGAATAGGTTTTGGTGAGTTCTAAAGGCGTTCAACGTTATGCCATATACGAAAATTTTCAGAGTTCAAAGAAGGACAAATTTTTGAGAGGTCTGAGTAATTCTAGGTCTTGACGAGTTCCAAAGAAAATTATAAAAGGAACTTAGAGGTATTCAACATTTTATGCGCTCATAGTGTTTACAAAGTTTTTAAAAATCAACTTCATAACTTTTTAAACTAACTTCCCGTCCTTGCTAACCGTTATTCTCAAAAATTGCGGCGGATAGGCTGCTGATCTGATTTTTAAATCAAGCAACGCTAAGTGGTGATTCATTGTTTCCTTTTGGAATCTATAAAACTACAGCTCGCTGCGCTGCACCACCGTTTTTTACATTTCAACGGAAAAGTAGACGTTTAAAAGTGCGAAAATGTTTTTTCGTGACCAAATTTCTAATTCCGCAACTTTTTCGGGAACATTTTTCGTTTTCGTTGTACTTTTTTGACACTCCTAATCGGTAGATATCCTGGCTCTATACAAACGAATTCCTTTAGAGTTCTGAATAAGTATCGATGACTTGTAAACAAAATTATTATAGTGAAAAACAGTAGGACTTACTGTTTATGAAGTGTTCAATATTTTATATCAAATACAAAAAGATTCGAATTCCAACGCCAGCAATGTTTTGAGAGTTCTGAATAGTCCTGAATAGGTTACGATAAGTTCTGGAGAAAATTATAAAAACAAAAAGCGATGGAATTTTGGATACATACGAGAAATTTCTAGGGGACGAATTTTTTGCGAGTTCTGAATGGGTATTGATGAGTTCTAATGGAAGACATTTCGGTAACAAGCAATAGAATTTCAGTAAACGAGATATTCACGTTTTATATAAGAAATTTCAAAATTCAAGGAGATAATTTTTTGAAAGTTCAGATAAATTTCGGTTTCTATGAGTTCTAGAGAAAATTATAATAGAAAGCGGCGGAACTTACGGTTTACGAGGTTTTTATTGTTTTTGAGCTTTATTTATGTGGGAACCTTCTAGGCGACGAAATGATTTCACGAGTTCTAAACGGGCAATCATTAAAAAAAATGTTCGTAAAAAATCACAGAATATCAATTTGCAAATGGTTTAGCGTTATATGCGAAGACAATTTTTTGAGTTATTAGTAATTTCGGTGGCAGTTCTGCATGATTTTTGATGAATTCTAGAAAAATTTCTAGAAACAAAAAGTGATGAGATTTGCGGTTCACGAGGTATTCAATGTCTTTAGCTTCATACGAGAACTTTCTAAGTAACGAATTTTTGCAAGTTTTAAATGGGCACTGATAAGTTCCAAAAGAAAAACTGTTGCTAAAACACCTGAAAATTACAGTTTATGAAATGTTTAACATTTTAGGCCATCTACAAGAAATTTCAGTGAGTTCTGCATTAGTTTCGATGAGTTCTAGAAAAAGTTACAAAAACAAAAAGCGATGGGATTTAGGAGGTAGTCAATGTTTTTGGATACATACGAGAAATTTCTAGGGGACGAATTTTTTGGGGGTTCTGAATGGGTATTGATGAGTTCTAATGGAAGACATTTCGGTAACGAGCAATAGAATTTCAGTTAACGAGATATTCAACGTTTTATGCAGAAAAATTTCAAAATTCAAGGAGACAATTTTTTGAAAGTTCGGATAAGTTTCGGTTTCTATGAGTCCTAGAGAAAATTATAATAAAAAGCGGCAAAAATTACGGTTTACGAGGTTTTCAATGTTTTTGAGCTTTATTTATTTGGGAACTTTCTACGCGACGAAATAATTTCATGAGTTCTAAACGGGCAATGACGAAAAAAATGTTGGTAAAAAATCACAGAATTTCAATTTGCAAAGGTTTTGCGTTTTATGCGAAGACAATTTTTTGAGTTATTAGCAATTTCGGTGGCAGTTCTGCATGATTTTTGATTAATTGTAGAGAAATTTCTAGAAACAAAAAGTGATGAGACTTGCGGTTCACGAGGTTTTCAATACGAGAACTTTCTAAGTAACGAATTTTTGCAAGTTTTAAATGG
>JAHWXV010543885.1:0-10975 GCA_024586415.1 Phrixothrix hirtus | reverse complement strand
ACTAATAATTAATAAAACAATTGTTTTAATTATAAATAATTAAAAGAAAATAATAATCTCTAAAATTATCATAACAATTATATGACGCCCAAAATTGGGGAATTCTAAAAATAAATTTAATTGTTTAATCAAAAATAACATATCAATATGTATATATATATATATATATATGTTACGTTTTAAATTTCCGCGGGTGTTATATGTTGTAATCGGTTTCCGAGACTCCTCCCATGTAATTATGTGTTGGTTCTGATAAGAACCGTTTGTCTGATGACGACGTTTCGACAAACTCTCATCTAGTTCTTGATCTCGTAATACGTATCGAACTATTCGATACGTATTATAAATTCCACAAGTAACCCAAATTTAAGTCTATCTTAATATTCTTCAATCAACTGCCAGTTTTCTTTGTTTGTCTACCAGATACGTTCGATAAGTTGTAAGAACGTATAAATGGCGTGTAACTAATTTCACTTTCCGATTGACATCAACCGAGCTTTATATCTAATAGCGTTACCGATTTGCTGCATTGCACCAATGCAGTTCACATAAACCATTATTCTTTTACAAAAAAAGTACAATATTATGCAGTTTTCCTAGATTTCGCATTATTTTTCATAAATAGAAAGCAGCTAATATGGGCCACACCTATACAGTGCATATAAATCAGAAACGCTATATAAGCTAAATCTGATCTACGATCAACTCTTGTCAATCTCACGGCCCGACTCACCGCGAGCTTTTGAGCTGCTCGATGTTTTTTAGTTGATGCTCGATCCTAGCTAACTATTCGTAGCCGCTTTAATTAGAATTGGTCGAAATAAGTCGGTGACATCTGTTCAATTGTCAACATAAAAGATGGAAAATAATAAGAGTTGTTTATACGGTGAAACATTCTATATACGTAACATCGTAAGGTGAACAGAATTCCTTAACGAAAGTGAAATAAATAATTGCAGCGATAAATAGAAATTAAAGACTGGCCCTCAATACTTATTAATTAACCTCAGTTAAATCGAGTTGCGTACAGCTCACACTTTTGTACTACCTTTATAAAGCTAATAAAAATCTAGACAAATTTAATCTACTAATTAATAGCAACGGAGTTACATGTATAGGTTTTGTAAACGAATAACGTTTTGAAGTATTTCAGTTATGAAATACACATTCATACACTTACATAGAAGTTAACAGAATAAAATGCTATTCAATAATAATAACAACTAAAATAATAATATTAATAATTATAATAATAATATTAATAATTAAAATAATAAAACTCTGATGTGAGACAACACACGACTTTCTCTTGCACACATAGATATGGAAAAAGTGTCCACAAATGATTAAATTATTATTAATGTATATTTTGGAAACAATAATTATAACGGTCACCCATGCAAGTTACTGGACACGCGAAAGGCTGCTTAACTCCGGAAATTTTATCTGATAACTTGTTTCAACGCATTTTTTCAGAAAAACCGTTAATTTCACATAAAAGGTTATTAAACGCGTAATAACCGTAGAAAGTTCTAAGAAAAATTGTAACTGTTTTTGAGAAAAACGCAAAAATCTTAAAAATCCCAAGTCATTCAATTTTAACTAAATTATTGACGTCTCATGTGCGTATAATAAAAGACAAATATAAAATGTCACTTTTAAATTATGTTTAGTTTTTGAGGTGTTGTTCACAATTCATACTTTAAGAACTACCGGTTACTCAATTTTTGAAAATTTATTAGAGAAACTACTTACTTAATATAAAACAATGAAGTAGCTAAGAAATATACTAAGTTTTAAAAAAAATCGTTAGAGCGGATTTCAAGAAAATTGCAAAAATGGAAATTTGGAAAATATCTAAAAGTGATTGAAATAAAGTGGATCTTTCGGTTATTAAATTTTGACCAAATTCTTGATTTGGTATACAAAGTCAGTTATGTCCACAAATATAAATTTTCATTCAACTAGTGTCCGAAATGCTTTAAAATAATAAGAAAATCAGTAAATTAGAAATTAAAATTGGGATTATTTAAAAGTATTTCAAACAGAAACAATGTAAGTTAAATTTCTGCATAAAAAATATCATTAGTACACAATAAATGTTTAATCGTATGAAATACAAGGTTACGGAATTTACAGCGCACATTTCAGCAAGACAGCAAATTGCAACAGTAATAAATTATTTAAGAAATCTACGAAAATCTGCGTAATGCAGAAAAGTAAGATAAAAATAATTAGGGAAAAAAATAGAGAATATTTCTGGTATTTGTTCAAGCTAAAATTGAACTTTGGAATATAAAAAGCATAGAAAATAAAAGTAGGTACGAAATTTATTTGTAACCGTGATGAAAGAACTATACACATAGATCTAGGTTAGAGAAATGTATAAAAAGTTAAGTTTTTGTTTTTAATAAACATTCTGTTAAATAGTTCATTGTGGTTTAATTTAAGTCACACTGATCACTTGATTAACGTCTCGAGGGCTAGTTAGCACATCCCTAATAACTAAGCCATAAATAAAATTGTTCTTGAGGCTGAGAACAGGTTGGGGATGATCTACAGATGTGCTTAAGAGGGCAGCGTAACCGGTTGAAGAGCAAATAGTAAGGGGTTGATGAACTACAGCAGCTTCGACATATTACCCCCTTACAACTAGGACTTTTAGTTTCATAGTTATTTTATTTACAGTTAACGGCAAAGGCACTTCCGATTACCCAATTTACGGAAATGTTTCTGAGAAATAACCTAAGCTGTATGAAAGGTCATTAAATGGCTAAAAAATGCAATAAGTTTAATAAAAATCGTTAGAACCAATTTCGAGAAAATCGCTAAAAACTAAAATTTCGGAAAATACATAAAAATTACAGAAATAAAGTTATACTTCCGCTTATTGGATTTTAACCAAATTCTTAATTTAGCATACAAAGATACTTAAGATGTCAAATATAAATTTTCATTCATCTAAGACTTTCCGTTTCATAGTTATGTTATACATAGTTAATAGCGAGAGTACTTTCGGTTACTCGTTTTACGGCCGTTTTGAAAAGCCGTGTTAATTATATGAAAGGTCATTGAAGGTCTAAGAAATGCAATAAATTTAAAAAAATTGTTAGGCAGATTTCGAGTAAATCGCGAAAAACCAAAAAATGACAAGAGTAAAGTGGCACTTCCGGTTATCATATTTTAGTGAAATTGTTGCAGTTGCGTGCGAGGATGGACAAAAACCCAAATGTAAAGTTTCGTTTATCTACGACTTTTTGCTTTCCAGATATCCTACACACACACGCAAGCACCCACGCGCGCGAGCCCATACGCACGCACGCACACAGACCCAGATACAGACACACAGACGCACACACACACACACACACAAACACACATACACAAACACACACAAAAAACACCCAGACACACAGACACCCAGACACACGGACACACGGACACACGCACACATGGACACACCGACACACAGACACACAGACACACAAAAACACAGACACGCGGACACACGAGCGTCCTGACGCACGGACACACTGACGCACGAACACGGACACACGGACACACGGACACACGGACACACGGATACATGGACTCACACACCCACGGAAACACGGACTCACGGACTCACGCACCCACGGAAACACGGACTCACGGACAAACGGACACGCACAAACACACAGACGCAGACGCAGAAGCAAATGCAGACGCAGACGCAGTCACAGATGTAGACACAGACACACACACACACACACACACACACACACACACACACACACACACACACACACACAGACATAGATACAGACACCTAGACACACACACAAACACACACATAAACACACATACAGACACACAGACATGACACACAGACACACGGATTCATGGACACACGGACACGCGCACACATGGACACACGCACACACGGACACATACACACGGACGCACAGACACACGGACACACGTATGTATGGACACACGGATACGCGGACACACCGACACACAGACACACACAAACACGCGCGCGTGCGCATGCAGGCACGCACACAATAGACAGAAAAATTATTAAAAACACAATTTTTGGACTCAGGGAACCCGATAACGTGTATTTACACTAAAATTTCGACATTGAAAATTTTGAATGAAAATAATATACTATATTTCATATGGGTAAGACAAAGTGAAAAAATAATAGCTTTTATTCTTATTCATATACATTGTATTTACAAACGTCATATAAATAAGATAAATATAGAACAGGTGGTAGGAATATTATAGTTCTTAGATTAATTTAAAAACTCATCTATGGAATAGTATTCCTTTTCCAATAATTTTTTCTTTATGTTGGAGAGATTCTTGATATTCATTAATTTGATATTGGTAGGTAAATTATTAAAAAATTTCATGCAGTAAAAATTGACAGCTTCTTTGGATGTTGATATTCTTGAATAATTTAAACATACGTTCGCACTTCTAGTGTTGTAGGAATGGAAGCTATTAAGTTTATTGTATAATGAGAGATTATCAATGAGGAACTCTAAGCACTTGTATATGTATAAGGATTGCAATGTAAGGATGTTAAGTTTGGAAAAAGAGTGCCTAAGTTGTCTCTTTTCTAAAAGCTTTACGTTGTAGTTTGAACAGTCGATATAGAAAATTATTACCCAAATTGCGAATAAGGCAAATGCTTTTGCTTAATTTTCTAGCAAGATAATCATTTTGGGCCCAAGTTAGCCTTTCATCAGAGTACAATCCCAATGTACTTAGCGCATGTTCTGTTTGAGAAAAGTGTCAGTTCTGTTTTTAAGATGAAGATCATATCAATAGTTTTAGTATGATTTAAACTTAATTTATTAGTTAAAAACTAATTTGTGTCAATGGACATCAGGCACTCCGTTTGCCCTCATCCATAGCCTTAGTGGGTGCATTTGTTCCGATTGTTATATCATCGGTATAAAGTATAATGTCTGTATCACTTAGATAGTAAGGCAGATCATTCACATAAATAATAAATAATAATGGGCCCAATATTGAGCCCTGCGTACCCCATGTGTAACATTTGATGTAGCAGAAAATGCGTTATTAAACTTTACTGATGATTCGATAGATAAGACATAATGAGCGATGTGCTCTTCGGGCTGAGATTATAGCGATGTGCTCTTCGGGCTGAGATTATAAAACTAAAGTTTACGTAAAAAATTTAATGGGACACAGACAAATGTTTTGCTGAGATCTAGAAATACTGTATAATATATGCACTTGTTCTCAAAGCTTGTCAGAATACTGTTGACAAGGTTAGTAGTAAATATTTTTTCCCTAAGCTCGTATTGATACGGGGAGAAAATATTATTTGTTTCAAAATATTATAAGATTTGTTTCTTAAGAAGATTCTCAAATAGAGAACGGCTAGCAAATAAATAGGTATGTAGTTGTCGACATCGTTTATGTCCCCTTTTTTGAATACCGGGATTACTATTGCTAATTTAAAGCTCTCTAGAAAAACAGGAAACACAAGTTTAAGTTACACAACACTTCACGTAAACGATTTATTTGATTTTTAAAAATCATAATTAATAATTCCAGATCAACTGCAATTAATTTCAAATAATTTTGTTTCCGGTCAGTAAACGTTGGTGAAATTTAATTGATGATTACATATACAAAATTCGAAAGAATACTCGGTAACTAAAGAAGTTGGTATTAAAAGGATTATAACTAACTTACAGCAGAAAGGCTGTAAAATTCAGTTCACCTTCCATTGACTAATTAATCACGCTGAGCGTGGCAATTCAAATATGGGATCTATCAATTGGAGTTCCATTGATAATTGAAGTCCGCAGGTGAAGCGCTTATCAAAATGAAGACGATTTTTCTTTTCTATTGAAAATAGTTAACAACGATGGAGGGGAGGGGGTGCTTAGTAAATTTGGGGAAGACGTGAACAATATTTTAAACCTACTTAATTGCACTTATTATTTTATGATTGCAACAATCATTTCAGTACTATGAATAAGCCTGTATTTCAACTTAACTTGTAAAAAACATTATAATACTCAAAATAGGAAAGTAGAAGTAATGTGTTCGACAGACTACACTATACTATACTATACAGTCAAAAGCGGCAATGTTACCGAAGCATCTTTTATGAAGTCAACCACAACCAGTGTTCCGTCAGAAAATGCTCTAGAAGTTTTCAAAAAATGTTCTACCGCGCATCGATTACAGTACTTGCTAAAAGTATACGTGTCATCTAGAGGTTATGAACTATTAGGTTGGAGATTTTTAACTTACTCGTATAAGCTTGAAATAAATTAAATCACTGAAAATGAATTTAATTTAATTGTTTTAAAATATAGAAAGATCTACTTTATTGAAATACTTAATTATTAAAAGAAGAAAATAGAATAATTTATCATATAAAATACACACTCATTGGTGTAGCATGAATAAGATTTTTAATATAAAATTAAAGATTTTACTTAAATGAGTTTAAAATAATCTAAAGTTATTAAAAATACAGCAAATAGCCAAGGTCGGCTCTAATCAATACTTTACCAAATTGCAAGTTTTGTGTTTAATTTCAAAGCCAAACAAGCCGTTTGCAAAATTTTAAGCATTGCAGAAAGTATACGATTGTAAATTATTTTTCTTGGATACAATCAATTACTTTCTATTACGTATATGAAATATAGTATAGTCATGTTTTCGGTCAAAATTTTCAATGTCCGGTTTTTAGCGGAAATACGCGTTTTCAGATCCCATGAGTCCGAAAAACATGTTTTTATCTGTGTGTGTATGTGTGTGTAAGTGTGTGTGTATGTGTGTGTGTGTGTGTGTGTGTGTATGTGTGTGTGTGTGTGTGTGTATGTGTGTGTATGTGTGGGGGTGCGTGTGCGGGTGCGTTTGGGGGTGTGCGTGTGCGTGTGCGTGTGCGTGTGCGTGCGCGTGTGCGTGCGCGTGTGGGTGAGCGTCCGCTTGAGCGTGCGCGTGAGCGTGCGCGTGCGCTTGCGGTTGCGCGTGCACGTGCGTGTGCGCGTGCGCGTGTGCTTGTGCGTGTGCGTGTGCGTGTGTGGGTGTGTGCGTGTGTGCGTGCGGGTGTGCTTGAGTGCGTGCATGCTTGCTTGCGTGCGTACGTGTGTGTGTGTATACATAGTTGTCAAGATATCTCGAAAACCAAACATCGTAGGAGAGTGGCACTTTCCTGTGGGAATGTCGTTAAAATCGAATAACCGGAAGTGCCACTTTATTCTTGTGATTTTTAGGGTTTTTGCAATTTTTTCGAAAACGGCTTGAACGACTTTTTTTAATCTGGCCACGTTTCTAGCAACTGTAATTCTATATTACTTGAACTAATTGGTTTCTCTGAGAAAATTCGTTGAAGTGAGTTATTGAGAAAAATCTTTTGAGCTAAGCAACGTTTTGTCTGGCGAGTAACTTGGATGGGTGGCCGTTCCAATTATCGTCCTCAAAATAAAACATAAATTAATATTTTAAAGATTTGTGTGCATTATTTACATACTTAATTACTTTTTTTTAAAATCTATAAATTATTTTTGCTTTAAATGAGCTCAAAATTTAATTATAGAACTTTTAGTACATGTATAAAGGAAATTATGAATGGATGAATTATTTATGCTTTTAAATTCATTTTAAAGTTTACGATTTGGGTGTATAGGAAAGTCACTAGCGTCAATAAATTCAAATTAAATTTAAAATGTGTAAGCGAAAGTCGTGTGTTGTCTCACACCAGATTTTGTTTATTTATGAATATCATATCAGCCAAGTCCTTATTTCCATTGCCTTATTTAAAATATTCTAATCTCAAAGAACTTGGCATAATTTTCTTTTTCGCTAAAGAAAACACATTTAAATCAAGTGAATTGAATAATTGAATTTTGATAGGATGTTCTAAATACATTTTGGATGAAAAGCATCCCTTTCCTAGAAAAATTGGCGCACTCAGATTTTTTTGGGGGAAGATATTTTAATGTGAGTGTGCTACTGAGTATAAATAAATATATATTTTATTTTTATTTACAGATAAAGACTATGTGTCAATGCCACCAGTTTTTCATATGGATAATTTTGACAACTGCTTTCTCGAGAATAAGGATGCATTGTATTGTAAAATAGAAATACAACTTACACCGCTTACCTCTAATCATTCGAAGGTTTGGTCTATTATAAGTGTAAGTACAATATTCAAAACTTTCTAATTTATACATATAGAAATAGCGATGCTTGCAAAAATTATTATTATAAGTTTTGATAGGATTTCATTAAAATCTGAGGATAAATCAAATGTAAACGGGAATATCTTTCTTAAAGCCGCATTATATGCAGTGTTCCCTTCCAATGCTGTTTTTCAACGCTAGAAGATGATCTTTTAATATACAAAAATGATCTGTTCGCGTATCATTTTACTATATTACACGATCATCTTCTGGTGTTGCAAAATGACTTCAAAAGGCATTGCAGTTGTTAGCTACATGTCGACAAGTTAAGAATGGGATTTAAAAATCGTGGAACCTAAACAAGTTGAGTCGGTGTACAATAGAGATATATCTGTTGTAATAAAATAATTAAAAAAAACATTTTACTACAATGGGATTCAGATAAAACTTAGAAAAGTGAAGTCTCCAGTACTTCAACTACTTCATCTAATATGCATTCAAATCTCGCATGCTAATCTTATCTAGTTAGCTTATACCTATAACACGATGCAGTGCTTTTGCTTCAGGGAACGAAGGTCTAAAATCGATCTTTTTTCTCGCTCACCGCACTCGTCAATCAGTAGTTAAATAAATAGGCAAGATAGTTTGATTAACGAAAGGGTTGATCCTGCTGAAGTTTTGAGGAGACCTTGAGCTCGGTCCGAAAAATCGAACCTTTATGTACCCGCGTTTATGAATAATATTAAAGATTCTTGCAAGGTTGTGGACTAGTTGAAAACAAAATCCGTCAACAATGGCTAAGGACGAGCGTAATTGGGAATATTAGGACTCTTTGTGACCTTATCAACAAAACCAACACTTTACTGTAACTGAGATTGCTTTTACAGTGTGCATAAAATGGCGTTTCGCTCACATACTCATTTATGATACCCTGAATTGTCGAAAATTCTTAACAAGGTGTATAGCATACTTGTTGACCTAGGAGTAAAAGAATGTCTAATTGAAAATCGCTTAAAGGCTGCGATATAAATTAATAATAGATATACTCGTCGTCAAAATGCAATGGAATTATTTTTGTACATGATAGTAGATTTATAATTAATGAAAATCACTTATAGAACAATTCCACTATTTTCACAAAAATTGGGCATTTTTGTAGACTTAATTGTATTAAACATTCACTGTTCAAAATGCAGTGCTTAAAAAATGTGTTACCCATGATAGCCTTTGTTTTACGATAGCATGTTGCCAAACGTAACTGTTACATCTTTCACTAATAAAAATGTTTTTTTTGACACAGTGTTGTTTTATAATATTGCAATCTGGGACGCGATTCTTAGCCATTTGTACGAATGAAAATTCAAACGACGTGCAACCGAAAAAAAATTTACAGCCATGTAATTTCCAACTTCACCCTTTTGAATTGGCATTCCTGTCGGCGCACTAGTTTCAACGTTTAGATGATAACGAACCCTTTTTGTGCTTTCATGCAAGTCTTCCTATTTCTCTGTCAACAATTGCCATCTCCAGGTCTTTGTTTCTTGTGTACCAAGGTGAATCAGCGGTATTCCTTAATAATTTATTTCAAAGGCGTTGAGTTATATCAAATATATCCTGTATGGTACAGTTGAATACTTTAAATCAAAACTAGTTTCAGTGCTTGCTTATACAGGGCCTTCCAAAAATAACCAGCATCCTTTCACACAATACTTAAATACCCTATATACTGGGTATTTCAAATAATATTGCATTCCTTTTTAGAGATGAGATCAGGTCCTATAGACCCCCAATAAGCGTGAAATTAAAAGCAATACGATTACTAAAAAATTTTTTTTTTAATAATGATGAGTCAACTATGCGCATGCTTTCAAATATACAAATATCATCGAATAAGTGTTTCTTACTAAATAAGCATGTCCGTAGTAGAACAGAATTGTACGTGTTTATTTTAACTTTCGAAACAGATGCATAAAAACAAGACTGTAAAATGATGCACCTTTTAAAATGTCAATGACCAATATCTTGATAAACGAAATTATGCCAATTTACGTCAGTTACTAGATACTTCGTTGTCTAACCAGTGTTTTAATAATATAAACTAAAGCGCAAAACTAAATCGCAAATTGTGCCTATCTACACAGTGTTTAACTGATTGGTACCTTTATGTTAATAAAATTGTGCACAGGTCTGCAATAATGAAGCACTTACAGAGGTATGATTTAATTAATATGGATTTAAAAACTGTAAAATGAAAAATTAGATTAAGAGAAATAAATCTGTACTTTAACATTTTTAATTATTTGTAATTTCGAAGGCAATTTAACAAAATTAATACTAAAGGAATTTGAAATAATGTAGCTTCAGCTAAAATTTCAATTTTTAAGACAACTTAATGTGCCATTTAGGTAACTAATTATGTATCCGAAGAAAAGGTTAGGGAAAACTGTTTAGAAAGTTTTAAAACGTAAGGTAATTAAATACATTAATTATGATAAATAAGATTGTTTTAAAGGTATCAGCTATTACAATATTCCTCTAATATCACTTTTATAAAATTGCTTTCGAGACAGCGTATGAAACAATGTTTGATTATTCTAAGTCAAATTAGGCAAATTATTGTGCCATTCGTCTGAATACTATTACAAAACCAACTAGAAAAATCTAGAACGTGTCAAAGTGTTTAAGTATTTAAAGTATTAATTAAAGTAATTAATCTATAATAATTTAAATGGTCTTCACCCAAATTTATATTTTTTATTTAAATTGACAATTGTTTCGGTAATTTTAACTTTTCATAAAAAAGT
>JAHWXV010543829.1:0-10684 GCA_024586415.1 Phrixothrix hirtus | reverse complement strand
TAAACAAGATATAGCGGTACCGCTAGATATTTGTTCACGCGAACGTACATTCGTTGCTTTGTGAACAGGAAATACTACGTAATCCGTTCGCGTGTCGGGGATTTCCCCAAATAATGAATTCACAACTTTCAATAGTTTATTCTCAATGTTATATTGCTAACATGATAAGCGAATTACTAGTGCATAGTAATGCATTTTGTATCAAAATAAATTATTATTGCAGCTATTAACGTTTATGTCGAAGAATCCGACTTGGCAGAATTTTATAATTTTTTAAATGGGGTTTGCTCCGCGACTTTTCCTCGTGCTTAATTATTGCCAATTTCAAAAGCTTGAGCCATGCTATGTGGTGGGGTCGAAATTTGGGGCAAAACCTTTCAGAACTGGTGTAAAGTAAAACGGTAAAAGTTCAGAACTAGTTCGAAAATAACGTTGCTCGCATCAATATAGGGGTGGGATGAATTTTGTAGCCTTAGCCACGTCATTTCAGAACAGACGAGTTTGGGGTCTGAACAAGTTCGATTTACTTACTATCTCAATGATGTTTTGTAATGACAAATATTTGTTCTCTAAATATAGGTATAGTAAAATTTAACAACATGTTTTTTTATTAGAAAATAATAATACGCTATATATTCTTCAAAGATTATAAAATATTACTAACAAAATAAAGGGATTTCTAAGAGACACTTACCTTACGTATAAAGAAATTAAACTAATTGTTTTAAAGAATAGAACTTTATTTACAAACTAATAAACAAAACATCGTTTATGTACTACAATGTTTATTATCAAGTTTTAAAAATTAACGCATTTTTAATTTTTGACTACGAAATTATAAAAAGTTGTTAACAAGAGATTATGTATATAACCATCATAGCAACCTGGTAAATTAATGACTTTTAAGCTTTTGATATTCGTATTAAAAGAACTATATAACATAAAGACTGTATTTTCACTAAAACTATAAAGGCTAAGGATAATTGTCATGCGGAGTTTTCGTCTTAGTTTTTAACGTAAATTATCGGTCCAGTCCGTATCCGCGAATTTAGATACACCATATATAATTCTTTTAGTTTCACATTACGAAGACAAGTAAAATACCAGGTATCGCTGAGAAATTAAAATTTGTGCAATTAAAAACATGTTTCGCGTTTATTATTTGGAACGTAAAAATAAATTCCCCTATCTATTATTTACTGTAAAAAATAAACCTTAACGAACTAAAATTTAAATATGAGTTAGCCTTCAATCTACAAAAATAGAACCGGAATATAGTCGATAAAAAAAGGAATGATAAAATCGGTAGCAATAGCGAAAAGGAAGTCTCTATCTGCAGTTCAAACCAGTGAGATTCAACGTTGTAAAATGATAAACAACTTATAAATACGCAACAAGTTAAAGTGATGCATAGAAAGACCACTAATTAAAAATATTTGAGACCTTTTTACTTGGAAGTAAGATAAGAGAAATCTAAGGATGAGACTGGCATCCAAACAAATTGCAAATGAAGTTAAATTACGCATAAACAATAAGAATTATGTGATTTCTACGAAACAATATCCTAAATACCGTAGGCCATAAAAAAGGTCAAAGGTCAATTATTTAATGATAGAAGTTAACAGCTATTAAAATTTGAAACACAAACATGCGAGTAGTAACGCAAATAACCCCCGCAAATATAAACTACATTACTTAAGCTTAATATTAAGATGTATTCTCAAAATCTACTGCATTTTGTAAATATTGTTAAAACTAAATATGTATGGAAACTTTCACAGTTAGTATTCATAATTAAAACAATTTTTGGTTTAAACTGTGTAACTTGAATTAAAAAATTAAACGTTTCGAAAACTATTTGTTTTCTTTTTCAATAAATTGACAATTTAATTATTGTTAAAACTACTTCAAGTGAGTATAATCCTTTGTGCAGCACAAGGTTGAATTAAGATTAGAGTAAATAATTTAAAGATAGTTTAGCGTAATCTTGTTAATGTTAGTGATTTAGTATATAATAAATTAAACTTTCAATGGTTATTAGCACTTTTACACATAATTATATCAAACATATAAGCAACCTCAATTTAGTTATGTAAACTTTTATAATTTTATAAGTCGAAAAATTTCATTAAATTTGTTAATAAGCTTGTTTGACAATTCTGGACTTGGAAAAATTTAATAGGTCACATTACCTAAGGATTGTATAATCTATCGACCTTATATAACGGGAGTCCGCAATATAAATGACATTGCTTTAACAGCAGACACATTTTATTGTGGGCGATAAAAAACGCTTATAAACTATGTGTCTAAATTGCATAGTTTTCAAAATATTCGCAATTGAAGTTTTCAGCCCGGTCCTGCTTTGTACGCTGGACTACTGTGATGGATGAGGAAATGCCTGGCCGACTGTATGTATAATATGAATTTGTTACGGGATTCACCGCTACGAATAGGTAGACATCAGTAGATTTCGCGGAAATCACGTGCACTGTAAAGACTGCGGGATTCAGGAACTATTAAGCTTAATTTTAAAGGTTGTGGGTGCATAGACCGCAGTTGAAGATGCCGTCATACAAATAGCTGATAGAAAATTAATTTTTACTTAAGCTAAAATTTGATTATGAATCCTTTCATAATTATGATGAGTAAATTTAGTTAGTTTAGGAATAAAATCATAGAGATTCTAAATGCGAATAGGTATTTCAAATGTTTAATTGTTATTTATTTTATAGCTTTATTTGTAAATGATATTAAATTTACAAATTTTTCGGGTTACAAACCCCTATTATAAATAACACATTTGAAAATTTATGGATTACGTTAAAATATCAAAACAGAATAAAACGTTTTATCCCGTAATTCAATAGTTATTTATTTCATACACGTTCGTAAGTTTAATATCGTTTACAAATAAAAACTAAAATTTGAAATATCTATTTGCATTTTGAATATATGTATATAACACCGTACAATCTCCTATTGCTTTCTACCTAAATTACTAAATTTACTCATCATTTTTGTTGAGCTAAAAGCAAAAATAAAAACAACAATTTAATACTTAATTATTCAATAAAATTATAGCACGATAGATACATTGAAGTACATAGTTTTAAAAATAATGCCTTAAAATTATTACTACAAGGACATTTTTACAATGGTTAGAATTCAGTAATATGATATTAAATATATAAACATAGTTTATGTGATGTATGTATATACAACACATTTTTGAATGTAAATCATTACAGATACAAATTTGTGATCAATATTTACGTGAAAACTTGTAAACTCGTCTTTCGAGGTGGATTAAAATTTTATAGAGTTTTGGGTTCCCTAAGGGTCCGTCTACACCTACGCTAAATAATGCTGCTTATATCGAGGAGACCCTGTACAGATAAAAATTCAACAATAAAGAAAGCTAACTTACTTAAGACTGAAGTTCCTATTTTCCGCTAAACATTAAAAATAAAAAACCGCTCGGATCAAAATAATTTAATACAAAATGAAACTGAAATTAGTCCTACCAACATGAATATATTGACAGAAACTCAAACAATTATTAACCTTGCTACTAATTTAAATATTTATGTTTTCAAATTCTTCTATTTAAATATTATTGTGTGCGCTCAATATTCAATATTTACAATTATACAACTTAATTTACATACTACATTTGATCCATTATTAATTTCCGCGTAATCTATGGATTTTACAGTAAGTAAATTTCCAATTATATGATCTACGCATTCATCATAAAAAAAGCCTGAATGTTTTTTCCCTAAAAAATATTTAAATATTAAAGGGCAGCTTAAAATAATATCATAAATTATCTATTTGGTTTAAAAACAAATTCTATCTCTTTGTTCAATAAATAAATTTTGGATATTATAAGCGAATCTGAAATTCTTGCAACATTTGTCATTTATTTGGAAACACCTGGTACATACATCCGTGTGTAAAACACAGGGGCATTTTTCTTAAAAATATTACTTCAGCAATTCCCGTGGGAAGGCTTGCCATCTTCCCCCTTCAATTTCAATAAGAAAACTTGAATTAACAAGCAGTAGAGACTTGAGTGTTGAAAAGTTAAGTCGAATTCCGCAGTGCGTGCCCAGGCGATATTTAAGGAAGAATTTGAAGAGTTACCCAAGTAATAGAAAGGGGTTCAAATTGGTAGAAATTTTATCTCTTTCCGCCCAAAGCGAATTGTAGAAAGGGTCAACTTTAATTACCTGTCAATTCGAAATTAAAGCGTTAGAGTCCGACAAGTCTGTACGTGGCGTATGATAAGTAAAATATCCTAGGCAGCACGGTAGCTATTTTCGATTCCTTCGGGAAGTTGAAGGTCTCCAAGACACCAAATAAATTCCACTGACTTCCACCCCCTCGTTAAGTAAACTCTGCTGGGACAATTTAGTCGATCACGTATAAATTCAAGACGAGTTAGTTATTGTCATAAATAAAAGACTAAAGTTTTAAATTTTAACTATTCATGTTATCCAGGTCATTAGGGCCAATATTTCTTGTTCATTTTAGATTTAGTTTAGTTCGTAGTAATCCAAAGGGTCCCTTGATTTAGGCATAGAAAATTGTTGTATCCTTTATTCCCTTCCGGGAAGACATATAAATTGTGAATTATAAGTTACAGTTTTTCGTTATCATTATACTCAGTCTTTAAGTACAAAACTTATTTTTTTATATATGTAAGCCCGTAGTTGTAGTAACACATACTTTCTTTTAAGTATCAGTTAATTTTAAATGAATAACTTATTTTAGAGTATACGTCCAAATTTAACATGATCGAAGAAGGAGCCCAGCGGCGTAACTGAAAATCACCATATAGTAAGTACGTACTGATACAATTCCCGATCTAAAGGTTTGTAGATCAGATTCTTTGTTTTCCTGGTTTGTATAACAGCAGACCTCTTGACACTTTTTTTCTTATCGTTAAAAATAAAATGGCACTCTTAAATACGACTTTTCCCGAATTATTGACACCTACATATAATCCCTGAATTTTAGCCTAATTGATTTCATCGCAAATGTAGAACCCTCCCAATATCCACTGTGGTAGTTGGTAGCTAATCCAGGTAAATTAACATATTTGACAACCTCAGGGGCTCAAAGTCTCTTTCGTGGTGTTATAATATAATCGTATCTTTATTCCTATATTCAATACAAAGTTTAAGCAACAGCACCATTTGTGCAAGTAATTTTATACCTTAAGGTGGTACGCGAGTCTTACAGATTGAGTGTTCATTAGTGCTTTTACCATTATTTTCATATTTTGGGTATGTGATATTTTAATATTTAAATAAAGTACATAAATATATTCATTTGTTTATAAACAAGTTTCAAATTAACGGTATGATTAACGTTCCCAAAATTTTTAAATCTAATACCGTGCATGTGTAGTAAATATGGATATTTGTAGTTCCTAAGTTTAGCCCTCTACATATCAAAAAAATATTTATTAGCTTCATTTGTAATTGCATTTACAATTTCACGTCACGTTTTCGACTTATAAACATGAAATATCTGCAAATTATTTTTACAGCCACTTTAAATTTTTAAAGATACTTTTGAATTTCCAAAACCATTTTTTACAGGCGAAAATTAGAAAGTGCCCTCACAGACCTTCTATAACACAATTAGGTAAGGTACCTAAATTATGTACTTTAGTAAAGCCTCCATATACAGTTACGAAGACCGTATAGTACAAATAAAGCCCCTTAACGCCTTACGAATTAAGCGGAAAAAGATGTGAAAAGTAGCACGCAACAATTCGTGTTAACACTAAACGGTTACGGAAGGTTTGCAGATTTTGACATGCCCTCAGCTGTTAAATTTATAGTCTCTACAAAGTTAATGAAATTGTTCAGGAGCACCATCATATTTCAAGCTTTTAAGGACTATTTCCTCGTGGAAATGGTTTTCGGAAACTAAAGAGAAATGAATAAATCTTTCCATCTAAATTATGAATACAAATAACAGATTGTGCAAATTTATACTAAATGAAAATGTTACCTGAATAGAACTAAATGCATATTACTCATTATTTCTATCCTTACTTATAGTGGGACAAATTTAGTTGAAAGTTAAACAGAGACTCCAGGTATTCTTGTTTCCAATTTCATAATAGGTACTTTATTAACCATTTCAAATGAAGAAATAATTAATGCTAATATTAAAATGGAGTTGTACCACAATTAAAGCTCCTTGATGGCAAATTTGCAAATCCAAATACACATTCAGGTAGTCTACCTAAATTATTGCGTTAAATATTGATTAACAAATAGTTCATTGTTTGTATTTTCGTTTAAAACCAACTCCGGTCCTTATTTATTAGGCTGTTGGGTAATTGCCTACTATATGCAACGTCACAGTATTCCCTGCAGAAAATTTGTTTGTTAAACACACTAATGCTTCCTGAGTATTTGATTGCAAATTTTATGGGAACATTTGGCTCTACCATCATGACACATATCTGGCATAAATGACTTTCATTTGTAAAGTCTTGTTTGTATTAATAAAATAAGTCTTTTTTAACTTTTTAGTTTTAAATTATAAAACAATTGAAGCCAAATTATTAGTTTTATAAGATTAAAATTTGTCCATAATTTTGTATATATTATATGCAAGATTTCAATTCATTATTAACTTATAAATGATTACAACAATATCTTGTTACTGGCGGTGGAATTTTTTGTATTGTTTTATAAATATATCATAACGTTATTTTCTAAAGTTAGTGTCAGCTTTAAAGCAAACGTATGATTGTATATAAAAGTCTCATTCGATATTTCCTTAGGTATAGATTATGAAGTTTAGTATAAATTTTGACATTTATTTATTCGAGGACTATGTACTAATTTGTTAATTTGGTGATTTGCACTTCCGCACTTTTATTTAATATTAGGATTGCCTTTAGTGTCCAAATATTTGTTTAGTTTAATTTTCTTGTCGAAAATAATTCATTCTTGTGTAACTAAAATTCAACCCAGTGCTTACTGCCCTCTATCGTGCCAATTCTTAGGTCGTAGCTGGGCACGAAATAGGCCCAGGTCATAAATGACTTTTATAAAAGTTTTCATTTTCACAAAATTTAATATTTATCAAGTAGTTAAAATATAATAGTTTGCTATTTAGGAAAAATTCTTCATGGTACGTGCCCATATATAACAATAAAAGAATAACAATGCAGCCTTTCCTTTTCGCATGATTTTTGACTTGCAACTTCAGTATATCAAACCATTGTATCATTAAATCAAAACCCAAAAAATTTTTATTGTGTATGTTTCTAGAAAAGATGTTAGTATACATAAAAGAAACATTATAATTAATTGTAATTAACAGGGAATGACAAGATACATTTACGAGGTAAAAGGTGTCTCAGCAAGAACTTGAATTTAGAATTGCGCGCTATTATCGACTGTCAATTGTTGAGTCAGCAATATTTGGTATTTGTTTTATTAAAATCATTGACATTTACGAAAATGGTGCGTTACAGCTTGGAAGAACGTTTGTTAATTGTGAAAACCTATTACAAAAATGGAGAAAATTTTACTGTGACGATTCGCAAGTTACGTGATCATTTCGGCATGCGTAATTGACCGTCGCGGCCTGCTATTGAAAATTTAATCAAAAAATTTGAACAGACGTTTTCGTTGAAAGATGAAAGACCCTTACCCCTTATCGGCCCAAAAAATCAGCAGAAAACGTCGCATCTGTAAGGGACAGTGTAGCAGCACAACCCAACATCTCCATCCGACATCGTTGCCAGGAAGAAAATCATCATCCCAGCACTGTTCAACGAATTTTGAGGAAATATTTATATCTTCATATTTACAAGATCCAGCTGACTCAACAGCTGCAGTCTATCGATCATAGACAGCGCAGAAACTTTGCCAACTGGATCTTGGAACAACCGCAAACTGACGATGAATTCCACAACAAAATCATCTTTAGTGGCGAGGCTCATTTATACCTAAACGGCTTCGTTAACAAGTAGAATTCTCAAATTTGGGGAGAGGAAAATCCACATGCCTTTCAAGAACTCCGTTACATCCTCAAAAAATCACAGTTTGGTGTGCCATGCCGATAAGAGGGATAATCGGACCCTACTGTTTTGAAAATGGCGAAGGTGCCGCCTTGACTGTCGACGGCAATTGTTACCGGGCCATGTTGAGAGACCTTTTTGGCAAGAATCAGAGGGAATGGACTCAAATGAGATGTGGTTTCAACAGGATCGCGCCACCTGAAATAATGACGTTGTTGCAAACCAAGTTTCCAGGTTGTGATTTCTCGTTTTGGAGACCTTAAATGGCCGCCAAAACGTTGCGATTTAGCTTGTTTGGATTATTTTGTCTGGAGTCTTTTGAAAACTAAAGTCTAGGCGAATCATCCTGAATTCAAAGAAGAAATTTCACGTCAAATCGTCAAATCCAGCAGCCCTTACGGCAAAATGTACTGCAGCACTTCGTGCAAAGAGTACATGCATGCCAACAGAGCAACTGTGGACATTTAACCGATATTTTGTTTCATGTGTAAATTCCATTACTACCTCCGTACATACGTAGAAAGAAATGTCAATAAAACATTAAATTAATATATTTTTTTTACTTTTTAAAATTCAAGTTCTTGCTGAGACACCCTTTATTTTAACTTCGTCTTGATTTTTCATTGTTAGCTACACTTGTCTAACAGTTAAATCTTATGCATTTTGTAACTTGGAGCAACGTTACTGACATAGGAAAAAATTAGCTGCAAATGCTTACAGTTTTTGAAGTTAGGAAGAAAATCGTGGGAGTAGCCCATATACTGGAAAATATTTTTTGCAATTTTCGCGCAGCACTGTTTCATTCTGATAGTAGTGGTTATAATTTGACCCTATCAGTTGTAAATAATTAAATTTATCAATGACTTGTTTTGTGAAAATTATTATGATAAGATTCTGTACTCATATTACTCGAAAAAGCGAAAAACGCAGTAAGAATATTATTGTCGAATCGTATGCTATCACGCAGGTATACCGTACATATGCACGCGGTTCAAACCACAATCAGCTATGTAAACTCCTGATGTATGTTTATTTAATTAAAATCACAACATATTCTCTAACACAACGTACTCAAAGTACCTCACGTTTTCACAACGTGACGTAATCCTTGCCTATATCGAAGGCGGAAGAAACATTTTAAGATTAAGTAATTAATTTTGTGAAAAACATGTTTCAGAAGACAATATATCCATGATAATTGGTGATCTACGAAAAAGTTAATCTTTCAATTCAATAAGCGCTGCACACGGGCAGTACGTAGGAAATTTGTTTCAGATTCTGCACCAGCTAGTTCTACTGGAGAATAAGAAAGGCCTTCCGTGTCTTACGAAGACTATGCAAAATGAAGCTTTACTACGTGAATGTGAATTCGGGCATATCTATAATGCATATATTCAAGGCTTACGATCAATGTAGGAAGGTGATTATGCAAAGCTTGTAGATGCTAGAAATTGATTTTGAAGCTAATTCAATAGAACTCCAATCAAACAACACCCTGATTTAGATTTGACTAAAGCACAATACTTGTAGCGGAGAAATCTTACGAATCGAGCAAACTGTTCCCTATGTACGCCTTCATGTAAGGTCCAAGAGAATAAATGGAGTTGTTACCCACCTGCTTCGACTGTAGAAATTTCCAATACTTATCAAAAGTGACGTCTTTACAGAATTTGTTAGAGCAAAAGGCTTTATTGATTGTGTGAGAGCTCGTCTGGTCAAAGTGAATATAAGCAGGTATTTCCTGAAGAGTCTAAACCTATTTCTGACGCAAAAATTATTATTATTTGCCTTGTGCCCGTCAGGCTTATTAATGGAGAAGCTATCAGTGTTGTATTGTAAAACCCCGTTCCCTTATCTATACCATTTTGGCGGCCTATTTCAATACAGTTTCTAAAAAGTTTCCAAAACAGCTAAATCTATCGTGGACGACATTCAAAGACAAATTGATATTTTGATTAAACCATAAATAAAAAGTAGTGCAGGTTAACCCAGAACTTTTCTTGTCAAGGATAGATGGCAGAGTCTCCCATGTATTAATCAATACATCTGCAGGTGCAAAATGTACACATTTATGACGTTACCCCTAGCCAAATGAATACTTTTGATAAATAACCGCGAAACTTGAAAATGAAAATGCTTTCCGCTGTGACTTGTCAACTTTACATGCTTCAATATGGTGCATGAAGATGGTTTTACATATTTCATACAACCTTTCTTTCTCAAACTGACCAGCCATGATTGAATAAAATAAAAAAATTAAACAAGAGAAGAAAATCATAGTATAAAGGCGGTTTTGAGAAGAACTTGGTTTGATTATCGATAAACCGCTACAAGAAAGTGGCAATACCAATATTGATAATACTGTTAGATTTGTTATAGTGCCAGTTACCCAGTTGAAATTACTAGAGCAAGTTAAACATTACTTAAACGACATTATACAATAATTTAAAACTTAACATCGGGAGTCATGATAGATCCTGAAGTATTTAGCAACTATACTTTGGAATGTGCAAATTTCTACATTAGTAATTATAATTTATATTACATGCCCTCCTCAGTTCATAAATTATTTATAAATGGAAAGAGTATTTTAAATTATTGAACTAGGTTGCCCAACTTTCA
>JAHWXV010543805.1:0-11377 GCA_024586415.1 Phrixothrix hirtus | reverse complement strand
CAAAGAATAATTTCTTATAACAGAAACATGTTTGCCGCTTACCTCAGAATGACCTTCAATGCGGTTAGCTACGAATTAACACATCGACAGCAGCTATTTGAATATTTTTCAGAATCTTTCACTTTCAATTATAAGATAACTTTTAATAATTTGTTAAAACCAATTAACTTTTGTTGTTCAAATAATGTCAATACATCTTATAAAAAAGGAAATTTACAATTTCTATCATAAATAACGGATTGCGGCGAATTTACCTTTTTTGTAAAAAGTAGAGAAACTACAAGCACTTCCTAAACTGTAATATACACCATCTCTATTTCAAAGATTGAGTTGAATATTATTTCAATTTCGTTAAATTTTGTTCACCAATAACAAAGTTATAAACTTTTTAAAATGCGCATTCTGAGAACACGCCAAATTATTGCACTTTTTGGTAAAAAAATTATAACATTTACGAAATGGCTTAAGGTAACAAAATGAAACTTCTCAATTATAATATCAAATGATTTATTGATAAGCTGTAAAGATTACACAAAATTGGCCCCGCCGTTTTTGAATAAACTGGTTTGGAAGTGAACCGCCAATACTTATTATTTTAATAGTAAACTACAGCAATGATTCACAGATTTATTGTATTCATCAAACACGAAATTTCAGGCCATGATCATGTAGATAGTTTAAAACTATGATCGAGTTCATTTAGCGTGAAAATGTTTAGCTTTTTATTACTACTTATTCTAACGAGATGTTTTGTGAATTTACTTATAGTACTATACTGCGTTATTTTTAATTTATATTTGTCATTAATCTGCTCCGTCGTTTAAGATCTGCCGTAACTTTACAGTATTTGTTGCATAGTGTGCATGTCTAGATGACCCCAAACCTTTATGCAGGTCATATAGCAACAATTAATTGTCATAAATTCGATACCAGTTTATATTAATTCAGCTTTATTATTTGTGAAACTTCAAATACCATGCAACTATTCCTTAATTACTATTGCAATTATTTATACCAGCATTATTTCAACACTAAGTTATAAAATATATTACTATTGTTAAATTTTTATCTATTATTTAGTATAAATATACAAAGGATTTTGTGATTTTCAGTAAATACATTTAACGTTAATTAGCGCTAACGCTGCCGGCAGGATAGCTTTTACTTCAAAATTGGTCTTAAACAAGCCCATACAAAATACGGAAGCTACCTTCATACCTTCTCGTGTTCAAGTATAATTCTGAATAACCACACATTCCCTTTTTTTAGAACTTTATAAAGTCATCCGTCGGAATCACATTTAAAAACCATTAAAACCTTTCGGATCTTCTGAATCATGATAAGATCCTTTCATCACCAACGATAATTTTGAGAATAATCATAAATCACGAAGTACTAAGTCAGGTGAATACACTAGGTGCTAAAATACCACAATGCTTATCTTGACCAAAGAATCACGTAGAATACTAGTTTTGTCAGCCAAGTGGTAATCGTAGAACAACGACAATAAAAACCTTTCTCGCACTATTCACGTTGATATCACAAAATTTTGGTCCAAATGGTATTCAAAACACAAGTGATAATTGTCTCTTACCGTATTAGCTTCAGGAATGTCCACATTCGTGGTGAATAGTGCTCTTAAAGTCAAAAAGAACTCTGAGAATTGTTTTTATTCGGCTTGTTTGAATTCACAATGTTTCTATTTTCAATCTTCGAATGTTTTCCATTGCACATTTAGGAGTTTAGTTAATGACTCATAATGCAAAACCCCGTCTCATCGCCCGATATCATGTTCAACATGAATTCAAACTCCATATTTGCCATTATTTGTATGTCGTTGTAATGCTCCCATCTCGTACAATTTTGATCGTTCATCAACGAATAAAGCATAAATGTTCCGTTAATATGCGATTTATAGTGGCTTTAAAAATGCCAGTTCCTCAATATATCTCGTACACGTGGCAATCGATTCAAATAATTGCGACCACTCTTTTAAGTGGCTTGTGTTCAAGACTCTGTCATCACAAAATCCTTGTCAACCTCACGGATTCGCCGCCTTAATTAGTTTGACTAATTTTGAACTCTTCAGCAGCTGTTTCGTTCAATTTTAAATTAAACTTAACGTTCGCGAGTTGTTCTGTGAAATTTTTTGACAAACATACAAAAGATACCGTCACATTTCATACCATAACTAGCACTTTGAAAGGTTTGCTGGTGTGCTACTTCTATTTACAAAAAGGACAAGAAGCTGTGTTCAATTTTCTTCAAAAAATTCTGATTGCAATAAAACTGACTGCTTTCAATCGGTCTTTATTTTGATCTTCTAAAAAACAAGGAAAAGAGAGAATAATTTCTTCTAACGCTGTCTAAAAAAGGAAAACAATCCTCAATGGATCCTTTAGAATCATTATGTATCACAAGTTAGTGAAAAAATACCTTTCTCGGATTTAAATCAAGCCACCTTACCTCGAAGAGGTACACTCAATACATTCTGTGAGTTTTTACAAATTCAACTGTAGTTAGGGAATCATCTGCAACCAACACAATGGAATTGGCAGTGCAGCGTACAACTGAGCTGTCTCTTACTCCTAAATATCTACTTAATTTAGCACATTTCTAACGTAAAATTGTACAATAAACAATTCACAATCGTATGTTATGACATTCTTCTAACTTGTTACCTCCCTAATTTTATCATTTTACTGTTTTTAAAGCCATTAATTATTAATTATTTTAACTATTGTATTAACAATGCGAAGATAGAATTATTAGGCCAAGGATATTGTAATTTAGAAGAATACGATTAACAACAAATATATTGATCAGACCAACAAACAATAAGAAATGCAGAAATCGATAGAATTAATGTATAGGTTAGCTTTAGAAAAGTATGCAATCTCTTAATCAATCAAACTAAAGACCCATTTCCCAATACAAGCTTGCCACGAAAGTAAGAACTAAAAGAATCGTACTTAGGCTTCGCCTGAACTTAGACTTTTCATCAATATAATCTAACTTATTTCTGTTATCTTCAATAAACTATATCTTAGCTGTAGGACGAGTCTTCATTATTCAGAAAAGGAAGCTCCCGGGGCGCGTATCCCGTAGGATCTTGAATACAACCTTTTAAAAATTTTTAAAAATTTAAAATATAAAGTAACAACGAAATTCTAAATCTTAAAATTAAAATACCAACATACAGTCTGAAGATGTTTCAACTTACTAGTTTAAAACGAAACGCTCAGTAAAAAACACCAAATAAATACAAATTATGTTAGGAGACATATTTCTATTTAAACAATTACCCAACTCTAATTTCAACAAATTACTATTAATTAATATGACCCCACTATAATATAGTACAATCAAAAGTTTGTAACGAAGACTGTAAATATCTAATGGATGATTTACCATGTTCAAACTTTTGCTACCACTTCCAAGGAATTTCTAGTACAATTTATTTGATTTCAAGATTTTTTAACATTTGCTGTACCCGATAGCATACATTCTGTATTCTTTAAAGTATAAAATGTTGTCCGTAAAATTCCTTTGGTATCGCCAGATAAAAAAATGTTTAGCAACGCTGTTTTTCTCACATTTAAACTTTTATTTTCTATAAAAATTTGGAATGATTACAAATAAAACTAATTTTTTAAACATATAAAAGTAGTTAGCTATCAAGGCTAAAGGAAATATGTGAATAAGATGAAAGTAATAGTCCGCTCTCCAGGTGCTGACAGCAACTTGCATTTTTTTCACTACCGCTTAACAAATATTTTATACGATTTTATATAAAATTGAATCGTCACCGTCCTTTATTAATTTTAATATTTTGTTATTATCAAGTGAACGTTAAAATGTTGACTTATAGTCCAATCGTGGGGCGATTTAACCAAAACAAAAACTTGTTTCAGCAAATGCTCTAGAAAGTTTGTTTATCATTAAGCCTTACATCCCCCCAGGATGTTTTATCTTCAGTTGCAAAAAGCAAAAAACATGAATTAAAGTCGCGAAAATTCAATTTCAGCTGATATTCGCGAAACTGTAAGTAATTTGAAAGGGGAGCAAAAAACAGACAAGAAAGTACTCTTAAATCTTTGCGCTCTATCAAAGTTTCCGAAAAAAATCGCGATATATAAAAAAAGCGCGGACACCGAGGATTTTTAAAAACGCGGCAAAAATAGTAAATTGTGAAATACTTTGTTTCTAATTAAAATTTTGAAAACCTTCTTGATAGGGTTTATAAATCAAGGTTTTAGCGCTAGGTATCTTTTTTGACTACAAATAAAAAATTTTAAAAACAATTTTACAAAACTGCTCAAATCTCAAGAAACAGTAATTTAAAAATGGGTAATTTTGCAAAACTTTTGCACGCCCATCCTAACTGCATTTTAGTCACAAAACACCGGAGACTGCTACATGAATGCTCAGTTTTTGATACAGTTATATATGCAAAAATAGCTGCAATAACGCTAGTTCAGGCAAAAAAAGGAAGATTATCGTGCACTGAAGTGTGTAGAATATACGCAGCAATGAATTCGATATGTTCAAATCGTAAAAAAGGCATGTTTGAAGATTTGTAATGGGATGACTTATAGACGATTGTGATACTGTGCAAATTCTTCATGTTTGGTAAAATACCTTAAAAACGTTTTTTCACAAAATTTTGCACCTTGGGAAAAAACCAATAATACAGATAATTTCACGGTGATTTGCTGAAACAAATTTTTGTGTCAATTTACAATTGTAAACGTTCCCCCACGACACGACCATTATTCTAGATAATTATTTAAAATTTGTTATTTTAAAAAATTGCCTTAGTTTGCTTGTTAGTCATGAAAAATATTTATCCGTGTTAATTATCTAGCATTTTGAAAATGAAGCACACGTTGCTATTTAGAGGACCTTTGCTATTTTATCAAATACGTCCTGAAGAACAATTTCTGAAAAGTTAAGCTTTTTCTGACTTATTTTACCTTGATCTAAAATTCCGTCTCATTCTCTAAGCTATCGCTGAAAACAGTCCCAACAGATTAAATCAAAAAATAACCAATTTAGAAAAAACATGAATATTTGTCGAACATGAAGTATTTGCCATTATTTTGTATATACCTTGTGTTGGCTGGAAGAAAATATATTCAATCATAACCTTCGTAAGTTGTTTTATATTTCAAACCCTGAATTCAATTGAAATTGAAGTATTCTACCATAATAGTAACAGGTAGCTCAATTTTTAAATTCTATAGCCTCTAAAAAGTTTATGACGAGATTCACAAGTATTGTATTATAATTCAATTATTTATTTTCAATCTTAGTTATTCACAAATTACAATTAATTATAAATCTAAACGTATTGAACTTATTGCCACTATCTTTACACTTAAATGTCAAGTTTTAACTGGCCCGCACTACGGGTCATATTTATATAAAAACTAGAACCTTGAAAATATTCCAATATATGACTCAATTCTAGATCCGTAATTCCAACTAGCAGCATGACTCATCACGAACTTTTCCATTAATATTGTTAATTTTGTTGCAATAACATCATGAATCTTTTGTAACACTTTGCAAAATTGACATTTTAATTTTTTTTTTAGAATAAATAGTCCATTTATAATTTTAGTTTACAAGAATTACCTCAAGGAAGCCTTGTTATAAACTCTCTCTAAAATTTCATTGTAAATATACCATACCGATATAAATTTCAACTTAATACGACCTCAAACAATAACGACGTAAAGTGCTATAATTTGAAATTATATACAGCCCTTTTGGATATCATTTTATAGTGTTTATGTTATCAATATCGACAGGCAAAGATATTTGAGTGCGGTTTCACGTAGGGTATAAACTGCAAACTGCGATACATTTATAATGGTTTCTGTGTTTTCAAAAAATTATTGCATGGATAATCTTCAATGTATTATTAATTTAAATATGTCCTATTACCCATCTGTAGAATAGATTTTCTCCATATTTTGTGCCTTAGAATATTCAAAACTGCATATTTAGTTTTTTATTATCTTAGGTTCCTAGGCAATAAAGAGCATAAATATTATAGTTACATTGAATTTGATGAATATATTTAGGCAACCTTTAAAATTA
This sequence comes from Phrixothrix hirtus, assembly GCA_024586415.1. NCBI lineage: Eukaryota > Metazoa > Arthropoda > Insecta > Coleoptera > Phengodidae > Phrixothrix > Phrixothrix hirtus. Next base: position 5,269 of record JAHWXV010543805.1, on the reverse strand, counting down.
AGAATACAAAAACAATGACGTCAATAACAAAAATAAGAAATGACAGAAAACAAGGAAAAACTATTGTTGTATTTTAAGATTAGACCGCCTTAAACGAAGGTAAAAAATTAAGAAAGTTTGAAAATAAATTAGGATTTTTTTCTAGAAATGGCCCATAATGGAAAACAGCGAAATCTTAACATTTGTCTGCTTTTAACACTTTTCAGCCTCGAAACACATATTTTAATACTAACTCACAATTACTTTACGCGTTTCTTTGTTTAAGAAATATCTACTGCGTAAAACAATTTTAACAATTTTTTTTGTGAGGATAACAGTAATTAAACATTTACATTTTAAATTACAAATTTATTACATTCATTAAATGAGACAATAGGTTCCCTTTCACATTACTTGGAAAAACCGTAGAAAGATCTGAATCCACTGAACAAATCACGTTGTAAAGAAATTTGCACACCTATATAAATATTTACAATTAAAGTCTAAATATAGACTTCAGCGACCAACCCATTAATTGAAATTGCTTAATAAAATCGTATCGCAGTGTAATCTTAACTGTAATTAGATGATTGCATTTGACCCCATTAATTTATATCTACGGTAGATATCCATTGATCAATCGATCGTTGATTAAGTTAATAAAAATAGATGGAACCTCCTGTTTAGTACTACTTGATATAATTAAACTCACTTCCTATATCTTGCCGATGAGAAACGTTTTTCATTAGTAAAAAGTCGATAATTTGCTTTTTCAACATAGAATGCTGAGAATATGTGGAAACAAATTTGTCTAATTTTGTAAACTATTTTAAGTATATATATTATAAAAAACTCTAATATAAAAATATAGGTCGCTTGGTAAAGGTAAATAAATTTTTAATAGTGAACATAAAACCTAAAATGTGATGGTTGGTATACAGGTCTAAGAAGTTTATTTGATATTGCGAATTTGATCGTTGTCGTAAATGTCAAACTTTTAGGGTGAGGTAAAATTTATTAGTTTCCATATAAATATTATGTACTTCAACATTAACAAATATACAAACGCCTATCTCAAAAAGTTTGCCAAATAATAAATAAAAACTAAATCTTCAGCATTTGTAAATTTCTCTCAGCACTGCATTAATTTACTAAACTTCAATTCATTTTATACGAAATGTGCCTTAAAATAACCATTAATGTGTTGATATAAATTCGGAAATATTTGTGTAGATCCTCCACTACCTAGAATCTGAGAAAATTTTATAAATATTTGCACAGTAGAATGAAGATTCCTATATTTAAACTTGCGAACGAAGACCTGCATATTTTAAACGTTACTGTTATAAGTGTAACAAGAACGACTAAATTAGATCAACATTTTTAGGTCTTTTACAAAATCATCGATGAAAAAACTAATAATGTATTTTTAAAAAATTATACACTTTAAAATGTCATAAATTTATTTTATATAAACAAAAATAGTTTAAAGTAAATTCTTAGAACAACAAACCAGAAAATCTTAAAATTGTTTGATTTCAGATCTTTCATTCAAACATTTAAACGTAAAAACATTCAAAATAAAAATATTAAAAGCGTCATTGAAATCCGAAAATTTTAATTTTGGATATACCAGTAAATATATCAAAAACTACCCAATATATTTAGGACAAGAAACAACGCAAATGTTCAAACAAAAAGATGTCGATATACATAATAAATTAAAAAGACCGATAAAGATAGAAGTTGAGTAGTTTTCGAAGAAAATTACAAATACTACAAAAATTTTGAATAACTTTTCTCAAATAAAAGTCTATCTTCTCCTAAATCATGGTAAAAGTCAAATATTGTCGATTCACTTTATAAAGCATATTGCACATAGTAGCTGAGTAAATTACTAGGAAAGAATCAATTTTAGCTGTAAGAACATCAAAATTTAGTAAAAATACAAATAATTATAAATTAAAAACGTGGCACGATTTACAAATATTTTAGATTTAAATTTAAATTTATTGTTCCATGTCATTTTTCTAATATTAATAAATGTGTACGTTGTCTAAATTTCTATATTTCATTTTCTGATACTATTTATTACCGTTTTATATAATTTAGCCTTTTACATCTTATGCCTATGGGTAGCGTTACTGTGAGTTTTCGGAACAAAAACTTTCGTGTTACATTAAGTTTTCTTGTGATTATAAATATTTAGTTTTCTAATATGTTTAGAAATGTTTCATGTCCTTAGTTTAATTACTTCTAAATATTTAGTAATTAATAAGCCGTTTTATCTAAACCCGTCCTCTTTATTATTAATTTTTAACTTAATACGCGCTGTGTGTGCGACGGTCAAGGTTTTTGATTACGTCCTGCGTTTTGACGGATGACTTTTACTTTGAATAAATCTTTCGTATGCTCCACAAGCGCTTGCAGATTTATATTAATGCTTTAATTGCCTTGCGTATTTAAAAAACCCGTTATCCATTCATTTTTGGTAGATTCTTCTCCAACTTTCGCCCTTTTCAATGTACAATTTTTTTCCGTCCGTTTTACCACATTCTTTGCCACATGTCGGCCTTGCGGGTTCGTGCAACTCCTGTAATTGAAGGACCCGGAGGAATAAATCTATCCTGAAAACGTGGTCTCTCAATTATCGTCATTTGGCTCGGCCGTCCTGTTTTCACCTTCGCACCTCCGATATGTTGGTATACAGGTAATCATACTCATCGTCCGAGGATTCTCAATCAAGACCTATTGGATATACTTTGTTTTATTTAAACGCTATTATAATTACAATGTAAAATTTTCTGGTGTGAAAATAAATTTTCGTGTACTTTCACTTTTCGCTTGCGTAACCTTTTAATTCTCGAATAATTTTGGAAACGTGAAACACAATTTAAATAGGGTTACTCTAGCGATTAAATTTGTATTGCTATATTAATCATTTACTAAAAGTATGCTTATCCTTTGTGAATCACCGTTTAGCTCAGATTTGGATTTTAAACATTAAATGTATGAAAAGGGCAACTCCGAATATGTTTTCTGTTAACCATGCTAATTTCAATCTTTACGTATTAAACATAATATCGTCATCTTTCTTTTGTTAGTTGCAACTAAGGAAAAATATATTATGCGGTAACCTTTATTTATATAAAGTTTCATTGGAACAAAATAAATCTACAAGAAATAATTTAAATCCTGTGACCAATTGTGTGAAATTGCTTTAAGGTTTAAATGTTTTCTTCTTAATATGACAACAGCCAAATTTGACCTCGTCTGTCCTACAGGTATTATGGTTCTACATGTGCGTTGAATCCTAGTTCGTGGTTTAAATTGTGTACTTTTGAAAAGAAATTCTACTTTTACTTGGGTAAAGTAACTTTTTGATCTCTTAATAAGTCATTGTATTTATGAAACTTTCGTTTTAATTGAATCACAGTTAAATGTTTATAATTCCCAACAATACACTCGCTTTGATTATTTTGTGTATTTTCTTTTCCAGAGTTACAAATTGTAACAGATACAGTGTACATTCAAAAGTTGTGCATACTACTTGCATCAACATTTAATTATTTTGAATATAAATTTAGTTTCACCTGTACTTCCTAGATACTCTACCGAGTGTATATTAAAGGCGAAATATATGATTTCGCCTTTAATATACACGGTGCAAAACAAAAGCGTCTATTTTCTTTTAAGGCGTGGCGCTCATTAACAATACTTTTTCTCCCCTTTGTGATACTGATTTTTCTTAGTAGAGTGAATAATTATTTTCAGCGCTCACTGAGATCTAATTCAGACCACTACCCCCTTTCCAAGGAGGTTATTCTAGTCGGATAACCTTTCTTGGGTCTCCTAGGATATCCTTCGCTCTTCATGTTTATCGTTTTCTACTTTTATTTAGGACGAATCTATTCTGCTTCATCTTCTGTCAAGAACCATACTCATTAAAGTAAATATTTTAAGCTTTAAATAAGTGCGTTTCAACTACATGTTTTTAAACATTTTGTCCCTAAGAAACTTATTTAAATGAATAAGTAGTTTACCATAAAATGAATTCAAAGTAATATGGTGTTTTGGATTTCTTGCATGTTAGACTAATTAACTAAAATATTAATTTAATAGAGGAAAATCTTTTTATACCCAAAATAAACTATCATAGCTTTTCCAAACATTAAAATATGCAAAAAAACAAGCTCTTACTCTTAAAACAATAAGCATTTGTTAATACAAATTTTAATTTAAAGTTTTTGGACGTTTTGTTTATACACTTACCAACTGGTAATCTTTTCAGAATTTTCATAGACCATTCTTTAAACTTTGGGAACTTCTATAATATTACCGAATGAGATCACTTCTAACTTGGAATATCAAAATGATCTTAAAACAACAAGGTACTAGTTAATGCACAATTCAATAAGCAATAACATCACGATTGAGTGATAATTAACAAACCTGTTACCGTGAGACCACAAAACAATGTAACCTGTACACAACATCTAATGCTTTAGGAACACAAGTGTCGAGTTATCCTTCTTTTGCATAACCCTTCGTATAGTTTAAAAGTATATGGTCACTGAAGAACAAATTGGTGATCATATTCAAAATTTAACCGAAATTAATAAATCCCCTGTTTTAAGAGCAGATTTCTTTACCTTCAGTATACTCTAATTTTTCGTTAATTTATAGTAACTCCAAAAATTAACTTACTTTTGGATAAGTCTGTATTATAAAACACTTCCCCAATTATAATAACCTAAATTTTTGAAAATTATGGATGTCCATTGCAGAATTTTGACAAATTTACAAAGTTATGTATATTATAACTTATAAAGTAATTGATTGACCTTACACGAGTGTTTTTTTGAAAAATATCAATGACCAAATGCATTATCAAAGATATACTTACAGGAACACAACCAACAATTATGTTGGATCACTGAAGAGATCATGGAGATTTTATTGAAGACTGAATAGACGAGTCGAGGACGACACAATCAAACCAAATCAACTCTAATATGAGGCTACCAGGAAAAGAAGACGTTTGCTAATGTTATCCTGGTGTAAGTGAAAAAGTCATTTTCCGATAAATAGTGTACAAAATAACGATAAAAATGCAGTTCAAGATGATCGAAAATTAGTGTTCGAGTTAAAAACAAATATAACGCTTAAGTCATGAGTAGATAGAGATAACCGATTCTGGGACACCATTTTACTCCGACCATGAAAACCGGTTTTTAATGACTTTTTAATTGCTTTTTAATGACCTCCCCGCGGGTAATTGATTTTTAAT
>JAHWXV010543775.1:0-18157 GCA_024586415.1 Phrixothrix hirtus | reverse complement strand
ATATATATATATATATATATATATATATATCATACATATACATTTACAATATTTTTATAAATTTTTATTATCTAATATTTTCTTATTTTTAATTATTGTAGTTTTGTTATTTTAGAATACTTTAAACGCCTAATCTGATGAAGCTTTAATAAGCGAAATGTTGTTATTTTTAAATATTTGATGATGAATTAAACTTCTAGAAGCAGAATGTATTGATTCTTAATTATCTTTGACTGGTATATCCCTATAATCTACAATTACACAAACCCACCAGCCTTTCATTCGAAATAATTAACAATTAATTTTTAATTTTACTTAAATATATCTATCTAACATTGGACAACCTTCATTGTGTTTTGCATAATTTTCAGCTACCTTATTTGTATTTGTTAGAATTCCTGTATACAATGAACAATGATGCGGAAAGCCCATACACATAGGTACATCTGTCATATTTGCATCTCCATAACACTTTTTAATTATAGAGTTATGAGAAATACTATCTAAACTCATTGAAATCATTGGTTTTTCAGCGTTACTTGTAAAACTACCATGATATGTATAATATTTTCTATTTAGTCCAATTGCAGAAATTCCTATATTACAATGATCTGCAGTAGCTGTTCCTAATAATGCTGACCCGGTATGAAATGCCGTTCGTGTACCTTGAGGCACAACAGTACATTTTGCTTCTTTAATTATCGTTGTCCCTGCTAAAGTATTATATTCGTAAGGACTCATATAGAAATATAATGACGCTACCGGTAACACTGCTAATGGCGTACAATGTATTTTTATCCAATTTTTCTTTTGATCTGTACCGTCAATAATTGTTTTAAATGCATAGCCATATCTATAAAATAATCTTGATTTTTCAAATCGTAAATGAAATTTATTTAATCTAAGTGAGAGCGGAAGTGTTTATTATTAGTCATATCTAATGCGTTGCTATATAATGCAACTGATCCAGCACGATTACTACCTTCACCTTGTATAGGTTGCTGATCTATATCCATATTACCTCCTTCAGTAGGTACTCTTTCTAATACATTATCAATTCTATTCATCATACCCTCGTTAAACGTATCACCTAAATTAGGTAAATTTTGTAATCGAGGTCTTTGTGCAACACGTTCTTCAACGTCACTCGCTTTTCTTGCCTTTTCTTGTTTTAAAAAATCGTTCCAATTTAATTTTGAATCGCGTTTTTTTTCTTCTTGGTAACTAGCGGATAATTTCGATCAGCGTATAATTTATGTCCTTCTTGTGTAGATTTTTCTGGCTTATCCGTACTACTTGACATTGATGGATATACTTGTTTCCAATATTCTTCTATTATATATTTTGAATAAAGACCTATTGTTCCAAATCAACTATGCGTATTTCCTTGTAGAAATTGAACTAAAAAGTCAGCACTAAAATGTAAATCACTTTGGTGAATATTATTTTTTGCATATTCTAAGTCATGCAAAGCAGCTAATAAATCGTTTTGGTCAACAGGATCTTCATACGTAATTTTATTACCAGGTCCTAAATATTTATGGTATGGAAATATTAACATGCTCTAAGATACTACATAAAAACAATATCGCTAATGCATATAAATAAGGAAAGTTTTAAAAACCAAAGGTTTATCCCACGACAACAACAGCATCTATTACATCATCCTCTTACATCGTCTGGATATGCAAAACGCCTACGTGACGTGCTCAAGGTGATCGGAGTGGGGGTCATGAATCTAAGTCCCTCGATTCGAGCCCAATGTGCAACTGATGTGTGCAGAATGGCGGCAAACAAAACATAATAATCACATTGCCTTTGGCATACTACTCAACTGCATAATCATTGAGATTAGTATGGCCGCCTAAATTTATACCTTGCAATTCTTGCTGCACTTTATATGTTGCACAAAATACTTAAGCTATTTTAAGGACATTTCTTAATTTACCCACCAATTGTTTGGTAATTCGCGAGAAATCCAGGTGATGTATGGTGAATTAAAGCATTTCTCGTTTTTTCCTGGAATATACAGTGGTAGGAAATTACCTATCGCATTAGCAGCACATAATATGTGGTGAGTAAAGTGCTTACTAGCTAACTTGTTTTCTGCGTTTGGCCGGAAATGTGCGCCGTGATCTTGACTAAACGATAGTAGGTTCACTTTTATCCACATTTCATATATCTCCCATATTCGCCGACATTTTTCTCCAAATTAACAAAAAAGGTCGTAACTATATGAACATAAGATCCGTTTACTTCGAATCCAACTCTAATAATTTTATGACAACTTTATCTATGAAATGAAAAGGAAAATATGGGAATCTAGGCGATGTCCCATGTCGAACACGGTTTCAGCAGTACAGCCCATTTGTGGTTGATAAATTTGATTAAATCAAATCAAGTGGAAAAGCACACAAGGTAGATAGAAAATGGCGGTACCATAGGCTTTAATATATTAATACCAGTTATAAATTCTTTAGAGAAATCAAATACTATGACAAAATCTCAGCTTCAAATAGATATAAAAGCTTCAAAAATTGCTAAAATAAAACAAGGCTATGGGAAAAAAACCAAGCACGTCTTCTACAATTAAAGCATTCACAAAGTGTTCATCAAGACATTCGGAAAACTCGCTTTAAATGTGGAAATTATAACAAAGCGAAGAAAAAGTTAGAACATTACTCAATTTGCAGTGTCCTTGTCTTTGAGCAAAAATAAAATTTTTCATGATTACCACACGCTAGCAGGATATTTTCATTAATTTTTTATAATAAAAATTGCAAAGCTGTTTTTCACGTGAAACATACGGCACTAAAAGCTGTTCTGCCCGATGAATTAAAACTTAATTATCCAAAAATTAGTTCAAGTATTTATTGTCATACTAGTGTAATATTTAAGCAACCGGATTAGCACTTTTCATGAAAATTCTCAAACTAAAAGTTGTGCATCTCAGGTTTTTCTATAGGGGAGAATTTATACCGCACAGGATTAAGCTTGGACTTGCTTTCTGATTTATTACCGAGGTGAGCACAGCGTTAAACGAGGTATAAAGTATAACTGCAATAAAAAAATTTTAACGGCTAATAAGTTTCTTAAATAATAAATGTTGTATATTAGAAAATTCAAAAATTTCATTATTTTCTTTAATTAAATTGTTATAATTTATAAGTAGAGCTTAATATGATTTATAGATTAATTCTATAAATGATTTATAAGTGTTCGATGGCGTCCTTCTAAGACAGCCAAGTTGATATACGAGTATAGCCATAAAATTTAAATATTTCAATAGAGGATTAGGGATAAGATTGTTAGTAATATATAGGAACTTTTTTTAGGATATCGATTTTATTAAGTGTAGGAGAAGCGAGTTTTCCGGAATAGCGCTCCATACCTTTCACATATTTCTTATAACGGCATTTACGTTTGTATATTTATACGTGTAGTACAACACACTCGCCTAATTTACCAAATGTTTGCATATTTGTTATCGACTTTACTCGACACATTTCAATATTTAACTCAGAAATTTCTAAAAGCTATTTGTTTAAAAGTATACCCTAGTACAATTTACAGCCCAGCATATGTACAATTGTTAGATATTTCTAATTATAAGCAGTGCAAATGCAATTTAAAAAGGTGAATAGATGAAATCTCTTTCGCAACTTCTTGATTAGACCCTCACATTAATTACCTGAAGATAATTTTAAAAAGAACGCATTTCAAATATTTTTTAAAAATTGTTCTTGATGTATTCAATATGACTGCCTACTTAAGATGATTTCTTAAAGATTTCATTTATTACGACAAGGGTATCAACTGCTTTTCTACAATTACATTTGAAACTGTTCATAATTATAGATATCTAATGATTGCATATTAGTTTACATACCCTACTAGAGCAACCCCTTAAACGGTATATACCTGTCCACTAACTTTATACATACATCGTCAGCAACAAAAGCATGGACGTATGTGTTTAAAATGGATTATTTGTAAGATTTGTTGACAAATATATTGGTTTACATTAAATTATTTCACTAAGGTAAATTCCTGGTGATTACTGTTTGATATTAAGACCTTACCTTTAAAGAAGTATTACTTTACGTTTATCAAACCTAGGGTTGCACGGCTGTTTCCCATTTAAATTAGTAGTAGCCGCCCCAGTTAAAGAGGACGTTGTGCTAGATAATGTGTTGTGCTGATCGTAATAATATTAATATTTAAATAAAGAATTGATAATGCCGAGTGGTAAAGTGTTAAGCGAACAAATAACGAAGAGTCAAAACATCGGAACGAGAACACACCATGGGTAACTTTTTGAAAAAAAAAAGAATTTCACCTTACAAATAGCACCAAAGTAAGATAGGAGTTGCAGCAGGAATTGGAGCCAAAGCGCAATGTGCAATAGAAGGGCGCTAACAATTAAGTTGTTTAAATTTTGATGAAATAAAATTTATCCAAGAGGCATAAAACCAATCGACTCAGTAGAAGTACGTTATCTTCTGTGTCGAGGGAGGGTTAACTTTGGACAGACTATATAGCTTTCCTCATTACTACCATTCAGTCAGAAATGAAGGCTGAATAACTTTCTGTAGACAAATAGATAGGGCATCCGTGATGATTTAGGCTGCTATCAGCTATTATGACAAGGTCTTATTTGTTCCTTTCAAGCGCAATACATTTCAAGGTTTTCGAAGCAATGTCCGTGGTGGTGCAGATTGTATTTTCAAGCAAGATAATTTGCCCATCCATAATTCCCGTCGAATGAATACATGCCTTGTGAATTGTAGATCTAAAGTTTTATAATGACTAGTAGGTCTTTAAAACTCAATATCATTAATAAATTTTGAAGGTATATGGTGTAAGGCTTTCTGCAACAGTAATGGAGTCTTGGGAAAAGACCGTCGTTAGTTGGAGGTATCCAAAACTTAAAGCATAAAATGCCTTTTTAATATAGTATAATAAAGGACATCCTGAGTGTTGGGTAATTATTATTCAAAATTAGTTTTATTTTAGCATGAAACTAATTTTTTTTTGCGAAAAACTTTAAATAGCACGAACGGTCAAGTTTCATTTTTATCATATATAAAATGCTTTATTACGTGTAACTTTTTTGATTTATTTGGGACAATTTTAAATAATTGCTTTCAAATTGTTTAAATTAGTATTGCAACAGTACCTTTGTGCAGATTTGTGCGAATTCAACGTATATTGTAATACCCGCGCTAAGAGCAGTAGATAAATCTTGAAATACATATATTATTTAATACGATTTATAAATATAATATTTAGGCAACCCATGATACATATTGATGACACTGAAAATAAAAATTACATAATATTAAAGTCGCCAAATAGCTACCTTATGATAAACGTCACTTACAAATAACGTTTATAACTAACAATTAAAATTTGAAATTTGTAATTTAAATGAAAATGAAATTATATTTAGTGTTTAGTTTTAAAAATTAATTCCAACATATCTATTTTAATATTCTCTTTGAAATTAAAAATAATTAAAATATTAAATTTCTGCAAAATCTTAACTCACGCCTATGCCTGGCATCTAGTTCTTCTGGTTACCAAGAAACATAACAGCAACACATGGCCTATATTTTCAATAGTTTTTCTGCCCTGTTCCCAATCTTGTTGATAGCACTGTATAAAGGTATAAATGCATAAAAGTAAATAAATACTCAAACATGTGCGCTTTTAAATAAGGCTATCACATAGCGATTGCTTAGTGATGTTGAATTCCTGGAAATAATAGCAAATAGTTAATTTTGAAATGTTTAGGAAATGTGGTGGGACAATTAATAACCAAGACAATGAACTTGCAATTGATAAGTAAGGCACGAGAAAAAAATATTCGTTTATGTTAACAAAAGTAACAATGATAAGTAACTGAGAAACTTAGTGTTTATAGCTCATATTTCGAAATTGAATCGAATAGGTGCGAGAATAGTTATGTTGAAGAAAAGAGAGCTATGGATATGATAAATATTATACTGCAGAAAAGAATAAAAGTAACACACTAGCTTAAAATAGAAAATTCAGTATTACATGCCTAAATATAGTTCAACAAAATAAAAGGCATTTGCAAGAAATAACTTTTAATTCATCGTTTACAAATAAAACCATCAAAATTGAAATATAGGCCGTCTTTAATGTATCTAACTCTAATATTTAAGCTAAGGTAAGAAATGTAGCATTAACTTTGGGTACCATATGGGACCCGAAGATATTTGCATAGATATCCTTCAAAGTAAAGACGACTTAAGGTACTGTAGTATAGGTCAGGGAATTGTAAAATTTAGTAACCGGATGTAGAAACAATTTTGAAGGTTCTTTAGTTATTTACTTGCTGTTGGACAACGCTTGAACATTAATAGGTACTGGCACAGGAGTCTTTAGGTAATGCAATAATCACTTGAAAAATATTTTGATGCGTATCTTAAAAAAGAGCACGGGGGTTAGTTGTTCGAACTGTGGGTGGTATTTATTAGTTTGAGAACTCCTAAGGTGTAGATGTACAGTATAACATGTACATACCTATGATAATTTATTGAAATAAAACAAAACTGGGGAGTGTGTTCGAGGACCACACGTCAGGATTATATTTATTCGACGCTTACCTCGCCGATCCCAACTATTACCATACAATATAGTACATCATAAATTACAAGAATTTGTTGAAAATTATAAAAAACGCTATTACCCCAGTTAAATCTAGTAGTAGAACGGAATTCTAAGTCCTTTTACATATAGAAGAGCTTCAGAATGTATTTTTCGGAAAAGCCTGTTAGGTATAGAATTAAAGTTCAGATACACGTTATATAATAAATTCGGAAATTTACACAGGAGAAAGCATCTTTGTCTACACAAGTTGTGCGTCTTTTGACTTGAACTAGGAGTTGATAAAATTATAACAGAAAGCGATTGGTATTCGTCTTTAGAATTACCAGACTAACTACATAAAAAAGTTCAAGGCAAACGAAACTTTGAAAAAAATACTAAGATTATTCGTCTGGAGCTGCAAGTTATTTGGACATACATTTAATAATAGTGAAAATTTTTGAAAAACATTTTGTTCATTTTTCTAGTTCAGGACGAATTTGTATATATCCAGTGGCAATACTTTGCATGATCTTGAATGCTGCAGGTGTTAATTGTAGACTGTTATATTTTATTGAATATAGTTTCGAATCGTAGCCCCTTAAAGGTGTTTCAGTTAATAATAAAAGCATTCCACGGGAACCCAAAAATGCTGCAGTAGACGTTCTTGGGCATGATGAAAACTCTTTTGGCAGAAATGGTATAAATTGGATCATTACCAATTTGTGCTTCACTTTATATCAAACGCATTATAGTAATCAATAAAGTGCATGAGGCGAAAATCTTAAAAGAGCTATACATTTTATATTATAACAACTATAAAAAGCCAGCTAAATTATTTTTCGACGTAATCTCCATGAAGTCGAAAGCAAATATTGCACCGATTGAGAAACGCATGGATACTATGTTTAAAGAATTATTTTGATCACTCATGCACCGAGGTTTTAACTTCTTCATCACTTCAAAAATACTTGCTTGCCAGCGTTCTTTTGAGGGTCCGAACACACGGGAGACAGTAAGAATGAAGCTTGGTGGATGAGGTGCGTATATTAGACATTCAAATTTAATACCCTGGATAGCCTGGATTATTAAAGAGTTTGTATATGGTCGGGATATGTCGTGTTGTAACACTACACCTGAAGTCAGAAGTGCTCATTGTATATTTTTGATTGCAAGACGAAGTTGAATTTTGAACAGATTTGGATAAAAAGTGCTGGCTACGGTTGCTTCTCTTTCGATGGAATGTTTAAAAATTGCTCCCTTTGTATCCCAGAAGAGTGAGCATGAGTTATCCCGTTAATAGTTGAGTGCGGACTCTTTTCTGGCTTTGTCGATCCTTATTTGATCTTTTCGTTTTTGATTGGTGACTGTGAACTCATTGCCTGATACGGCGCTTGTTTACTGTCCACGACTTTGCATCTTGATAGGAAAGAATTCACCCTTTGAAAGGAGTAGCCAGCCTCAACCAGTCTGTTGTCCAAAAAACTTGGAACTTTTAAGGGATGTATATTAATCCCTCTAGATGTTTCAATGCTTTTAAGGGCATGGCCAGCCTCAACCACCCTAATTATGGACTTTGGACCTTGAAAGGGGGTCGCAATGATCAAGTAAAACGTAGATTTGCGACTCGTTTATTTTCACTAAATGACATGTTATATGCATATGTTTGGCGTGACGTTCGTATTACGTAGTAGATTTAAAGTACAGGTTTTTTTCTGTCTGATAGTTTTGCAACAATTATATATTGTCTATTAATCAAATAGCTATTTTCTAATATTAACTTAATTTAATTTGTTTTTTTAAGTCTTATCACATTAGGTATTTCTGTAACTTAATTTATAATTTGCCGTATATGTTATCCTTATTTTGCTTAATCATGTTTAATCTTAATTTTGAGCTTTTTTGTGTAGAATATAAGCTTATTACGTAAAAAAGTGACAGACAGTTTTGCTGATAGACTTAGTTGCATTTTAATTATTGCGTTTGTGCTGATGTGCTTACTCGACTTTTACAATTTATGTTCTTTATATTGCCTAGATATTTTAACTGTGATATGACCTTTCACTTATGAATTTAGTTTTGAATATTTCCCTTTTTAGGGGTTACTTATATGTACATATTAGAAATACATTCTTTAAATGTATTTCTATTTTAATTTCTTTCTACATTTAAGACATATAAACTATACATTTCAGCTGTTCCCTGCGTACCTCTCATCTCTTGTTTCTGTTAAGATATGAATCTTAACATCGCCTGTAACAATTTTTCCAGAAATGTATCATCTACGACGTGGAAACAACGCAAAGGTTTTTCACAGGCATTGACATGACACCCTTTCAATTCAGTAGTCAACTGACGGGGTACCAACTTTATTAAATTACAGCACATTATGAACAACACTCTGCGCTGAACCATAATTAGTCTCTAAACTTGCGACTATTTCGTTCAGAGTTATACGCCTGTTTTCCTTGATAATCTCTTCCATTAACGCAAGGTTTCCGTCCATCACAACCCGGTAAGTCTGTCCCAGTTGCGGGTGATCCTCCACAGAAGTTATGCCACTTTTAAACTTTCTACATCACCAGTACATTTGTTGCAAGGACAAATGCCAATTAACGTACTGCGTTATCATTATGCGGTGAATTTTCGTTGGTTTGACACATTCACTACTTAAAAAGCCCTTCACAGGTAGCTGCACTAACGCGGTGCATGTTAATAGCAGGTTAATTTACTGAATCTGCTGCCTGGTTCTGTATTGTACCATCACTCTGCCATCTGCGGGTCATTTAGTGCATGTGTATAAAGCACGTCCATTCGGACTATTCCAGTGTCTATTATTAAACTCTAAAAAAATTCATTTAACCTTAGGACTCATTTGGTGAGGTGCAATTGCTCCGTGAAATTACCCGTAACTTTACAATAAGAAGTTGTTGTAAATTTAACTTTATTTGTCAGATGTGCGGGCAAGTAGAGGGCAATTTGCTATGCAGCGATAGACATTGTAGATCTTGCGGAAATGGTTAAAACACTAATTCAACGGAACTTTCTGGTAGTATTAGGTCGACGTGAATTTTATCGAAAATGCCGATACCTAAAGGCATAATTCGGTGTTAGCGGCTCGATTTGAACGACATGAAATATTGCAGTTAAGCATTGTGGTAGACTGAAAACAAATAACCCTGCCGAAAATATGAAACTTATATACGAAACTGTGAAGCAACAGCTGCAGGTACAAACACGACAACGTACAACCCAAATCGAATCGTGCATCAATACTTGCACATGCTTGCTATCAGGAGACAAGTATTTCACGTATGGTGCTCGATGATCACTAACAAGAACGACAGTATGCTCAAGTCATGATAACCTTTAATCAAATAATTCACAATTTAGCGAGGAAATCGTAATCAGGCGATGAAACGCACTTTGACGTTGAAGGGTTCATCATCAAGGAGGATTGTTGTTTCTAGGAAATCAAATAGCGACGGTCTGGTGCGAAGGATTACTGGGACAAACTTTCGTCAAACCGTTTTCGGTAACGCAGAGCCTGTAAGTGGCCAACACTGCCCAAAAGAATTTTGACTGTAGAATCGGAAGCACGCTATTAGAAAGTACGTGTTGAGTAAAATTTCGAACCTGGTGTAGCTCTTCAGTCTCTTAATCTTTATTCTTCAGCAATAATTGCGCCGAATGGCTGGTTTTAGGGGCCTTTTAGAGACAGGAGAAGATAAACGAAAGAATGTGCGTCGGAGTAACAATTCTTTGTCCTCTTATGCACATCAGCACATCATCCCTAACCTGTTCTCAGCCTCAAGAACAATTTTATTTATGGCTTGGTAATTGGGGATGTGTTAAAAACATCAAGATGTTAATCAAGTGATCAGATAGATTCAGATTAAACAGCAATGAACCATACAGAATGTTTATTAAAAACAAAAAGCTTAACTTTTATGCAATTCTATAACCCAGATCTAATTGTTTCACTACGTTCAGTTCTTTCATCACAGTTATCAATAAATTTCATACCTACTTTTAATTTCTATGTTTATTATAAACTAAAGTTTAATTCTAGTTTAAACAAATGCCAGAATTTTTCTCTATGTTTATCCCTAATTCTTTTCATCTTACTTTTCTGCAGTGCGCAGATTTTCGTGGATTTCTTAAATAATTTATTGTTGTTGCAATTTGCTGTCTTGCTGAACTTGTGCGCCAGCAAATTCCATAACTTTGTATTTCTTATAACTAATCATTTATTCTGTGAAAATGTTAACCTAGATTTTTTTTATAAACAGCAATTTAACCTACATTGTTCGTGTTTAAAGTACTTTTAAATAATCTTAATTTTAATTTCTACTTTACTGGTATTTCCTTATTACTTTAAAATATTTCGGACAGTATGGGTTCCAGTGATATGTGGCTATTCTTTATATAACTCACGCAACAGGTGCCTGAAAGCATATATTACCACGTCACCTTATCTCTTGTACAGTGGCAGTGGCAGTGTGACCCCGTCTGCAAGATTTCTGGATTTGGCAGCATCAACCTTAAGACAATTAAGAGGATAAATTGTATGTCAATAATACGTAGATACTGGAGCAGCTGAAAAACCATGTTCACTAGAAATTGGCGACATAGCCCAAGAAATATAAATAAAATTATACAAAATGCAATAAAAAGCATGCAACTGTATTTCTATAAAAACAGTGGACATTTGACACATATAATATTCTAACCTATTGTTGGAACCCTCGCTAACGAATAGAAATCAAATTAGATCCATCATCAGAAAAATTAAATAACTTTACACGTATTTCATTTTTTTAAAAAGATTGTATATAACGATGTTTTAAACCTAAACATAGTAGTTTCTCAAATAATAAGAAAAGGATAGTTGGGAACTAATAAACTTTAACAAGGATCGCCGTTGCATCCATCAAAATTTTATATTGGGTAAAGTAAACTTAAAATCGAAGTGCCAAGACGAACCGTACCTAAAATAATAAAATACAAAACACCTAAAAAAGTCACTAAAATGAACTAAGGTAATCGCAGACAGAACCAACGGTTCTCCAACTGTTCTAAACTAGGCATGCAGTATAAATAAATAAAGTAGGAGAGAGAATCTACAGAAATTGATAAAAGCCTTAGATAACGAATACTCAACACCTTTTCGTGAAATTCTAACATATCTTAAAATGCGAACACCAGCGAAAAGATCATCATCATTTCGCAATCTAAATCGAACGGTTAAATTAAATTAAATACTCACGCAGAACATATAAGTAAAGATTCTAAAGTGAAGTCTGCCACAACATGAAGATTTTAAAACGATTACTA
Source organism: Phrixothrix hirtus (assembly GCA_024586415.1). Classification (NCBI taxonomy): domain Eukaryota; kingdom Metazoa; phylum Arthropoda; class Insecta; order Coleoptera; family Phengodidae; genus Phrixothrix; species Phrixothrix hirtus. The sequence continues at coordinate 6,205 of JAHWXV010543775.1, read as the reverse complement.
GAGCGAACGCAATTAAAATTAGAATAAATCCGGGAGGGTACCGAATGTGAAACTAGAATTTAAAAACAGTCCGTTAGCAGGGGATCCCAGCCAACGTGAAAGCACTAGCTCAAATGTCTACAATACGGATAGCATCAGGTATCTACAGCTTTAAAGCAGAAACACCGTTACTTCTTTGTGGTCAGCAGTCGTACTCCATGGCGAAGAAAATTCAAACTGCTACACACAACAAATTTTCAGTACATATATTATTTACTCTGAAAATAATATAAACAAGTTTAAAGTATATGAGATGTTATGACAACATATGGAATCAAACCAGAAGTAAATTTTGAAATTAAACTTTCAGCGTAGCTTTAGTTAAAATTAAAATTCTTTTACGACCTGAGGTTTATCTGAAATTCTGTCCAACCTGTTTGTTTATATTTGTTTGACTCGCATCCGAGAAAGTCTTCGAAAAGATCTGTGTATCTTATCCTTAGATAATATTTAGGTAATGTATGTATAAATTTGTAACTTACATAATAATATCTTATCTCAATTTATGTTTTAACTTGTTACTCTTTATTTAATTGTTAGAACCAAAATTTCGTCTGGTGGCGACTTACAAATTAAATAACATTAATAACGATTTTATAGTCAATCTTTCGCGTAAAACACTAGATTATAAAACTGTTGTTCTACAAAAAGTGTTTTTACTCCCTAGGATCATAACAAATCCTTCAAAATTAGGTTGGTTGACCAAAACTATAACTAGTTCATCTTCTAATGAAAGTAAATTAATTAATTTTTTAAGAGCAATTTCTAAATCTGCCAAAGGGTATTCAATACTATATTAAGAGCTGGTTTGATTTATTTCGACATAATGAGGAGAATTGATGACGATGAAAACTATTTTGATCGAATTGAAAACTTTCATAGTGTCCTTCTATTAAAAAATAAGATACTTAACTAATTAATAAATTAAGTTGTTTATTTTGATGTGTAATTTTATTAAAAACACCAAAACAACCAAAACGTTAACTTTCATTTTCTTATCATTTACATGCATACATACATATATTGTTCGGAAAGAATATTTACTACATAATATTTATTTGATCATTTAACGCACTTTGATATGAAATAAATGTTCAACGATTTTTAGGAACAAATTACAAACGCTTTCAAACAATATCGAAGTTATAGAGCTTTTCATATTGGAATCGTGTATGAGATTACATAATATATGAAAAATCTAATGGATTTAGGATTTTATTAAACAACTTTGACATATATCAAGAGTGATTGATGGCTTTATTGAAAATGTAAGGCTGATATTTGAAATAACTTCTAAATGGACTTTTGACTTATTTAGAATTTTGTAATCAATGAAATCGTAAGCAATTAAAATTAATTTGTGATAAGGTTAGAAATTTAAGCTCATATATACTTCCCGATAATAAGAAAGCGATATCTATCAATAGGATAAAAGTATTTCTAAATTTTGTTTTTTAGGAGACAAAGGATGGCCGACTTATCAATTTTCAACGCCAAATTAATTTTATTTAACTCTATAAGAGCTGCGTCTAGTTCTTACCATAACTTTTTCATCATTTCCTAATATTTAAATGTATGTTTCGTAAAACAGCCCTTTTTCCTATCTTTGTTTTGCATAATTTATGTTGCATACAATTAACCAACTTGGCCAATGCCATAAAACCACTCCAATATTCATAGAACAATAAAGGATTCTATAAATATTCAAACATTTACAATACGCTAGTCGAGTGATTGCACATGCACAAACTTGGCCAATAAATTTAAAAGAGTAGTTTGGGCGAAGATGGAGACAAAAGTTGTGTAACGGCAATAAAACTTTATGAGAGTAATGAAGGGAACATTTTCTAGATGATTTTTGTCTATGGTACTGGCTGTAGTTTGTTAATAAGATCTACCTAGTCCGAACCACTCGCACAACCGCTATCTTAAAAATATTTTGTGGGTGTATACTTGTATTTCAAAGAAACTTAAATTATAAAATCCTTGTTCTATTTGCAGTAGTTTATACCTTACTCTCGAAGAAGCAATACATAGCAACGTTAGTTCATCGATAAAAGGAGCTGTAGAGTGTTTCAAATCAAAAATTTGTTAGATATGATGTACGGTGAATATTTCTCATCTTATCCAAATGTGCAGACCCGGACAAATCCATCAATTTAGATGCAACATTATTAAATACGAGCCACAGGATAATCGCCCTGTCAATATGTTCAGGTCCGAAACAATAGACGTCCATCAAAGCCAGGGTGCTCTTTGAACGTTGATTACAAACTTGAGGAGTAGCAATGAGGATCGGCATTTTGAAGAGTAGGTGTAGTCGCGACCATTTAAATACGAGTGAGGTCAGCGCAAAATGGGTCTGCAATCTTTCTCAGCAGTTCAAATAGAGGAGATCCACCACTTTGCCGTGACACCAAACAGAAAGTGATCAACTGTTCTAATAGTCGAATTACTGTAATTGGAAATCAATGGAGTGGCACCGTTCGAAGGTTTCATCTTTTGGAAAACAATTATTTATAAAATCCTTTAGCGTTCTACAAGCAGTCTAATGATAGACTTCAAAGAAAAAATATCTATTCGAGTGAGCTGGGTTACGTTAAAATAGCAAAGTGAAACAGGTATGAAGCTCAATTCCGATATGTTGTTTTACATAAAGGTCACCGCCAGTTTATAGTATTTAAAAAATAGCTATTACGATTGTGGCTTCTCAGAACTTGACCGCTTTATCTTGCAGCCCAGATATGCCCCTAACATTCATTAATTTTAACGAAAACTCTTCAGACAGATGAAGATCTGCTAGTGACTGTTTCAATATTATCGAGGTAAAACTTTGGAATAATTTTTCAACCATAGAATTATTAATTAACTCATAAATATACGAAGTGTGCAAAAATAGACAGAAAATTCGTTGAATAATAGAGAGTATTATTCTTATCACGCCTAGAAATCCCAAGGCAGGTTAAAGTAAGAGAACAGTTACGCTTACAAATGAATTTATTCCATATATCATATTACCACCTTGATTTAGCAGAACTCATCATGGTTTGCTGACATTTTCTATGCGTGTATCATATTAAAACCTAAAATAACATTTACCTATTTACTAACAGAATAACTGGTGAAGAATTTGAACACACCTTTCAGCGTAATTCACCATTATAATCGATCCAAAATTGCTATGCCACACAAGTTTCTGAAACTCCGTTTCTGTTTTTAACCAATTTCGCACAGTGATTCTAATTTCACCGACATCCTCCTTTATTGCATTGAATAGATAGTATTCGATAGGAGTCAAATCAGAGTTATAAGCTACTCACGAGGAATTCATAACCATATCTTACGTTGTCATTTCAGGAATTGCATTCTTTAACTACTATATATCATTTTTCTTCTTGTAGAAAAACCCACCAGCAGGCAATCTTGCGAGTTCTAAGAAAATATTCCCGTTACTTGCTAGATGCTTTTAATTAAGCAGAAGAAAGGTGACGCCACTGCATGTGATGTTCGGTTTTTGGATCATACTAGTAAAGCCAACGTTCATCTTCTGCCAAATATTATCTACTAGTTCATCGCGTTATGCAGATCGATAGCGAAGCAAGTTGGAATACACTTCCAAACGAATTTCTTTGTTTTCAGCAGTAGGTTGATGTGATACCCATTGTGCTCAAACATTGTGGTATCCTGAAACACCCTCTACTTATTGAAGCTATGATATCCTACAACGGACTGAATAGGCATTTATCCAAAATTCACCCTCTTTCTGTCCTTAATAATGATGTCAAGCTTGATTTGATTTTCGTCAACTGGTAGACTTATCACCGGCTTCTTGATAGACTTTAAATGTTGGCATTTTATCTTTTAAGTATTTTGCCCATTGTCTAATGGTGCTTGCATGGAAAGAGGAATCACTATACACATTCTCATGGCAAATACAAATTTTCATCAAACAATTTCCGTTGTTACCAGGAATTCTCTGACAAAATGCTTTCGGTGCGATGATGAAACAATATATCTTTCTCAGATATGGTTAATGAAGCAATTGCGCAAAACTGACTGTTATTTTATGTTCATGGATTGAAGTAACGCAAAATAGGTGAAAACATTTTATGCTTACGCTGTTTGGCCAAAAAACGTTTGTCGTTGGTTTGGTACGATTCAGTGCTTCTAAAGGAAACGGAAAATACTTTTATAAATAATGTACATAAATGCGTAAAGATCAGGAATAATGCTTACATTAAAAAAATGCTAAATACTAAAAAGAAGTAGAGGCCCAACGGGTCCCATAAAAAGCCAAATCTGCATACTCATGAAATATGTTTAAGCGGTGAATAATTTACACAATGCACTCTGCAAAGTATTTTCAAATTACATAGTACTTAATCAGTCAGTTAAGCAAAACATGTGCTTTGCCTAAAAATTAGATAAAACAAGGAAAGGAGCTTGCTGAATTTCAAGGTTGTGCTTTACTGAACCATTAACCTATTTTTGTAGAGAATCGATGTTTTAAAGAATTCAAGACTATTATATTTAAGGTATATAACATTTTCGGCCAATTTTTACATGTTGTAAGCGTTTACTGAATCAATACAGAAGAAGCTAGTTTTATCCGGTTCCAGTTAATTGAAGCCTATATTAGCTATAATGTAATAGGCTTAATCCATATTTGTTAAATTAACGAGCTCATTTATATTTCTGCCTAAGAATTTTTGTAGCGATAGCTTAATAAAATGCGGAAGTTCTCCTTACAAATTACAACTAAAAGTTTTATTCAAATTTCATTATTTAAATGTATTAACTTACTTAATTAGAGGATTAAAGATATATCGGTTTGTTTAGGGTAGTAGAAAATGGCTTGAAATGTGTAGTTCAATTTTAGTGGGAAGGGATTATTTAAAGATCAATAAGACGTTCTATTGGGGATTAAAAATTATAATGCTGCTTTGAAACTATAGTAGAATATAAATTCTAAAATTTCAATTGGAAGATTGGAATTAAATGCTTACTCTCTACCGTGTTCTTAATATTTTCACGTAAATAAATTACACTTCTAAAGCTCTTAAAGTACCCAGCCATGAGCATTTAACGCGAACCTTTGTATCTACTTAAAATTTTGTAGGGACATGGTAATACGTGTACATTGTCAAGATAAACTATGAATTCATTTGTAAGCGTCCAATAATTCACAAAATAAATGATAAGAATCCCGAATTCAGTAAGCAAGGCATGTTCTATTTTATTACAAATGTAAAGGAAAACAAATGAGAGCTCATTTAACAAAAGTGAATATTATAAAATGGAAATTACAATAATCAAACTTTGTTGGTTGAAACCTAACTAAGAATTAGTGATATACTAACCAAAATAGTTAAACTTCAAATAAGTTATTTGAGAACGAAGGGTAATTAAGAAGCGAAATGTACTAAGGTGGCTGTTCATTAACTTAGTAATAGGCTTTTTACAGCAGTTTTCAGTGTATTAATAAAGGTCGAATTTCTGTTTACAAAGCTAATGAAAATTTAAGAACATAAAGAGTATAATGGTTATGGTAATTTAAAAACACGCTTTCTTAAGGGTATTAGATATACAAAATTTTACCCTTTAGACGGTTCCATATTTCTTAGGTAAAATAATTAAAACCTTTTTAGCATTTTAGAATAATAATTAGCTGCAAGAATTTGGTATAGGAATTTTCTGTGTGCAAAGTGTTGCAATTTTAATGATAACGGTAAGTACGAGGGGTCGTTTTTATATTCTCGGACTAGGCATGAAAACAAAAGACTAGAACAAGAATAAAAATGTAGTGGTTCCTTTACTTTTAAATACAAATGTCACACTGCTTCTATAATAACTTAATCTATTATAAAAATATTCTTCTCTCGTGTCAGTAAAATGGGGTTCAACAGCAGCTACATATATCCGCCCTCGTTCCTAAATGTTGCCCCCTTAGGTTGTTCAAGATTTGGAAAGAAAATATATTTTCAGGGCGTTAGATTTGGATTATAATGTAAACGCCTTTTAATCCGCATCACTCTGTATGTTAAGTTTATCAAGGTTAATAAATAAATATACTACTACTACTACTACTACTACTACTACTACTACCCATCACGCCATTCCCTTACCGGGGTAGGCAAAACCACTAACAAACCTCCACCTTCACAAC
>JAHWXV010543740.1:0-16436 GCA_024586415.1 Phrixothrix hirtus | reverse complement strand
TTAATTTAGATAATTTATACAAAGAAAATCGGCGCGAGCTGACAATGGATGTTACTTAATTTAGATAATTTATACCAAAAACCTAGCTAGAGCTGACAGGACCGTCAAATTACTACCCGGAAATTTCGGTGCATTCCATTTTAACCCAAAATCTAAATCTACATAGAGCATCTACAAAATATGTGCCAAAGCTTTTGACGATGGACTAAAGTCAAAACCATTTTGTAGTTTTAGTGGACATATTGGAATGTGTAAAAAGTCGTCCTAGGTTTCTCAAGACTATGATCACTAGCCATGAGGCGTGGCCTTATGGTTATGATCCAGAAAACAAAGTCCAATCTCACAATGGAAACATCCGTCATCCCTATGACCAAAAATAACAAGACAGGTGTGTACAAGAAGGGTATACAATTAACAAAGAATACTCTTTAAATGTTATGCATCGCCTGTGCGATGCTGTGCGGCGTAAAAGGCCAGACTAGTGAGCAACCAAAAATTAGCAACTCCATTCTTCTCAGACGATTCAGCGTTTCTTAGCCAGAAACACACTCACTAGCTCCGTCATCCGCCCTATTCTTCGAACATGGCTCCTACTGATTTTTGGCTATTCCCACATTTGAAAATATCATTAAGAGGGATCCCATTGGAGTCCAGAGGAGCCATCATGCAAAAAATCTGCCGAAATCCATACGAAAAGAGGACTTCAAGAAAGGTTTTCAAAAGTGGAAAGGCCGCTATAAGAAGTATGTACAATCTAAATGGGAGTACTTTGAATGGAAATAGTGTTAAAAATAGGTAAATAAATAAATTTATTTGAATACACCTCGTATATTGAAATTAAAACCATGTTCAGTTACAAAGTTGCTTTTGATCGATCAAAGCGGTTGTGCGCCCGAAATTGCTTGCAAGGTCTAAATCAATTTTAAAAATTAAACGGAGAACTTCTATAGGAGTAATGAAAATGTACTTCAAAAGTTATGACTATTATTTCTGATGGCGTTCCTAAGCTGTGCCCACGCAGGTACCAACGTACACTTCTATAAATGATGCTAATGTTTAATTAAATACCACAGATGATAAATGCCACAATAACAAATGAAGTAAATGTTATTTGACTGTTAGGTCGACTCTACATGTTTTCACCACATGGCATCCATTGTCAAGCAATAATGAATGCCATTCATTAAATATTTGCATAAAACATCATGTGTTGATGGAAATCCGGTAATAAAATGACAACTAGCAATACATAGATGTATCTCTTCAAGCTGTCACACTTCCAAATCAACAAGAATGGCCATCAGTCTTTCTTGTCTACTGTGCTGACTTTTGAAATAATAGCGAATCCATGCCTCGCGCTTAAGGTCACCTAATAACCAAAGGTACTCGCATCAAATTCACTTGCGTAATAAACGCCGCAACAGATTTTAAAAGTTACATTTCTTCAGAAAAATAATTAAATGCCGAAAAGATTTTTGTTTATTTGCTATCAAAAACATTTCAAACAAATAGAAACACAGATACAGAACTCACAATTCGTCATCTAATGAAGAAATTTAAAGCCAACAGTTCAATTGGTAACACATTCCAACACATCAACATTCTGCAAGAAGAAAAGCGAAACTTACTATTGTAAGCAAGAATCTAAACTTAGGCGTCCCTCAGACTAATTGGCCAAAATTAACTCAAGAATCGAAAGTTACTGACGATCGTATGCGTCGTAACTTTGCGAATTGGGCTCTTGAGTAAATCGAAACTGATTCTAGTTTTGACAACAAAATCCTGCGAGGAAGCACTCTTGTCTAAAGTTTCTGATAATGCGCTTTTTGACCTGGCCCGTATTTTTATTAAAAGGTGTGACTGTGCTTTACCGGTAAACGCCACCGTTCGATGATTCAACCTTATTTTATGCACATTGCTCGGCTTATTTCGAAAAGACGGAGATCTTCAAAACAGTTTCTTTTTAAATAAATTTTGATGAAGGGCGCAAGCTGGGCACCCCCTTTCAGGATTGAGTAAGAAATTCAACCTCTAAGCTTAGTTGCCCTGGAAAATTTTCTGGGAACGCCCATGCATTATTTATTTTTACAACAGAATTGACAGATAATTGTTTTGGAATATAACTCTTGAAATTTCGGTGTGAAGGAAGAGTCTTAATTTATGACAAGCACCAAAGCAGTTCGGAAAACAATTAGTTACCCGCCAAAAACCAATTTTGGCAAAGAATTATGAAAATTGAAAATGAGCAGCTGTTTAATGTATCAAAACTGTTACAAGCATCTTGTAGAAAAAAGATATGAAAACAAGAAGCAACACTCATGTGATGTTATGTTATAAACTAAATTAGAAAAAATTGTGAAAACGGTAGAAAAGGCGTGTGGCGTGTGGAAAGGAACTAACACATCGTTCAATAAGTCGCGAGACTAACTACTAAAACAACATTTTTTTGGCAAAATTCTACTTTATTGATCAACATAAATAATCTCCTTCAACTGCGATACAATCCTTCCAACGCTTTTCTAACTTTTCTATACCATGTGTGTAGAACGATTTATCTTTGGCTTAAAACTAACCCTCAGTTGCAGCGATGACTTCATAATTAGAGCCAAATCTTTTTCCCTGGAGCATTTTTTGAGGTCTGCAGCTAGGGATCACTGGAGGCCAGATCTGGAAAATACAGTGGATGGGAAAGCCCAATTTGTGTAGCTTGGCCATCGTTTCCAAGGACTTGTGAAACGGTACATTGTCTCGGTGAAGATCACTTTTTTCTTCATCATTTGTGGCTGTTTTTCAACGATTTCATGCTTTAAACGCACCAATAATGCCATGTAATATTCGGCTATCGATGGTTTTTCAAGGTGATCAATGAATATTATGCCGTGCGCATCCCAAAATACAGAGGTTATAACCTTGCCGGCAGACTGTTGTGTCTTCGGACGCTTCGGGCGGATTTCACCGGCTACTCTCCGCTCAGCTGACCGCTGATTTGATTCCGGAGTGAAATGGTGAATCTATGGTTCATTTATTGTCACATACTGACGTAAAAAGTCCTTTTTATAAACAGTGCCAAACAGCGCGCTGAATCATCGACGTTGTTTTTGTTCCATTGTGAGCAAACGCGGCACCCATTTGGAAAAAGTTTTTTCGTGGCCAAATTTTGATGCAAAATAGCAGCTGTCTCACGCATTTTCAGTTTTCGATCTTTCATTACGATATTCAGGACTTGCTTGATGTTTTCTTGAGTCACTGCTTCATTTGGACAACCAGAGGGTTCAGCATCATTTGTGTCCATATGACCACGTTTGAAATTAGCATACCACCGACGGAACTGAGTCCGGATAATACTTTTCAAGCTGAGCTTGAACGGTATTTTTTCCATTAAAAAGGAATGTTTTATCAATACACCAAACTCGGTTTTTTCCATTGTTTTCAAAATTGCAAAAGTAGCGTCATTTAAATCACTATAACTCAGTATGTTATGTTCCGATTGTCATCAAATTTTGACACATATCGTTTGAGGGTTGTTTTTTCCTAAAAATCATCTCTGGGTTAGTCTCAGGACTTATTGAGCGATCCTATCGTACCAGGTGGACATCTTATTTATCCTATTGTCAAAAATGGATTTTTTATACATTACGGTGCTATAAGCGCTTAATTCTAGATCTGTGCCAGGATTTCGTTTTTGCTTTCCTAGGAAAAGGTAGCAAGTTCACCGCTTTGAATGACTGGTAAAATTATAATTAATGTTATTCTAAAACAGCACTCAGAAATATTTTTAAGGACTTATCGATAGTCGGTAATGTTTAGCTTTCTGTCCTAGTAATATTTATGAAGCTAAAGTTATTCGAGCAGACTTGAACTATAAAAAGTAAAGACAAAGTTACTGAAATTTCTATTATTTATTCGTGGAAATGCAATCCTTCATTCTTTCACATGTTATTTCTAAGAAGTTCGAACCAGTTGTTTCAGTATATTCCATAAACCATCAAAGGATTCGACGCTTCAGGTTAGATGGAAGTTTGAGTCATTTATGTTTGTGTCTAGTAACTAGTTAAGTACATTTTTCAAATTCTGTTTTTAAGTCGGCTTGGAATTTAATTAAGGCACTTCTAGCAGTTTTTGTTCATCTATGGTAACAATATATATTTTTTCAATTTCTTCTTTATTTTATGGGATTCGGTTCGAGTTATTTTATAACACTAGCGTTAGCTTTAACATCATGAAATCACCATAAAAATGTATAAGTTTCAGTTGTTGCTTTTTAAACTCTTCATTTGACATTTTTAATGGCTGTCCGTTATGCCCTTCACACTTGACAATAAAAAATTATACATTTATCTGAGAACCGTATCTAATAAACAGTCATCATATTTTGCTATATCTTTCATGTATGGTAATTAGGAAACCACTGATTTTTAACAATTTACTGCGGTTTTTAATTTTAATTCTGTAATTCTCTTCTAATTTAATTTAACACTGATTTTGCATGGGCATTTCTTCTCTCACAGTTATTTACTATTTGGGGAATTGTTAACAAAATAGTTTAGTCACTAGTTACATACAGTCAATATAGAATAATTTCAACTATTTGGGCAAACATTTAAATTTAATGGCCGAACATTCTTTTCTACCGATAAAATTAGTTTAAGTTAAATTTTATCAATACAATTAAGATATATTTTAAAGGTATCGCCGTATCGGTAATCAAAAATAAATGGGTAAAAATTTTTCGGGGTTAATCTTATCTGGCGGTACATGAAACGAATATAATTGGTACATTTTTGAATGAAAGCCTTTGTCATGGTTTAAAAATAATTATGAACTTGATTTTTGTTGTTGCAAAATTCAAAGTTTATGTGTATGTATCATAGGTAACCGATTTTATGTAAAACGGCGAATAAATGGCAAAATTTGCACGATTACATATAATTATGTATATTAAGTCAAGGAGTGCCCTACATTCCAAATCGATATTGCAAAAACATACGTGTAGTTCTAATGTAATAAACACTAGCATTCTCAACTTTCGCTGTAGGTGAAATTATTAAGTAAATTGTTGTAGACGTCTATAATAATGGTAATTAAATCCCACGTTATCCATAGGTCATAAACATTTTAATTCTTTTACTTAAAACAATAAATGTTATAAAAGTATGTTTTAAAATAATTAACAAAGATAATTTTTTTAATTAAAATTCCACGTTTTGTTAAATAAATATAAGTAGATGGGTAATCCAAGACAAAGTTACATAATGTAGTATTTATAAATTAAAACTGCTCACATATACATTTCAGTCAATTATTATGCAAATCATAAAATTTTATAGCATCATCAATAACTGAAGACAAGAAAATTGTGTTGGTACTTAAATAGTCATTACAGTTTGCAATAGTCCATTCACCAGAATGATATAAAAAATATATTATTGTGGCCCTGAAATAAAATTGTATTGGCTGTATGATTGTGTCAATACACAAAATTTGACCTAAAAGTCCATACTTAAATGGCGCAGTCATAAATTTCCGGCACCATTTTCAAAATTCAAAAATCTCAAGCAAAGCCTTGTTTATTAATATATTAATAACAGTCACAACACCTCTTTAGGATCAACCAATATATTTATTTTAATATTAGCAAGTAATTTAAATATTCACATAATTCACTAATAATTATTTATGAAGTAAATTTTAGACGGCAATTTTATACCTGCAATCTTGCCTGAATGTATGTACGATTTTCCATTTATCATAACTATAAACCAATCTATCCATCTATCTTCTATGCAAAAATTTCAAATGTGGCAATAAATTTCGCGCATCGCTCGTATATATCAACATTTAATAGGCCGTTTTGTGAAATGACGGATGGTTTTGCTTTATAAATGCAACCAAGTCAAGAAGCCGCATATACATAAAAACAAGTTAAATGCTTCAGAAATGCCAGGAAATCTATAATCCACTTTGACATTATTTTTATAGTTTAGGAATTACCTATTATGTACAGGGTGTGCTATTTCATTAAAATCATAATTGGTATTTTTCTCTACAATTACCTTTTATGTCCTATTATGGGTTGCTGGCCCCTTATTTGCAACGCAATCTTGCATAGCCCCGAGGTTACTTAGTTCGAATCAGAAAATCGCCATCCTTTGTTAATTAATGCAACCTAAATATTTAGGCAAAATATTTAAATAAAAATCTGCCTGCTGCAAAATAAATTTCATACCACAGCTGTAATAGCATTGCAAAGTTAATACAGTGCATCTAAGCTTACAAAAGCCGCGAAGAGTTTTAATAGTGGAGCTGCATGTGCATAGCGGATCATTCTAATTAGTAAACTGCTGAAATTTGCGAAAAACGCCCAATAAGTTCTGTAAATCACTTTATTACTTCTCATAATATTCAAATTTAACGTCTACACACTTTTGCATTGGATGAAACCAATCGCCTCTTCAAGCGATGGAAAACGTTCGCGACGCGTTTTATTTTTGATGTTTGGGAACAAGAAGAAGTCATTATTACAATATTTTCACTTTCAAAGTCGACAGTTTGTTGTCCTTTGTACGCATTTCCATTGTCATGGTGAACAATAATTCGCCATTTTAAGCGATTTCTTCTTATTTCATCGATAACCAGTCAACATTAACTGTGCTTCGATCTACTAATGTGACGGTTGCAACATGAGCCGTTTTTCCAAAGACACAAGCAACCATTTTCTTCGAAATGCTTCATCGTTTAAATGATTCTTTAATTTTAGGCTCATACCAATGTATTCATGTTTCCCCACCTGTTGCGATGGTTAATGGTCAAATTTTTGGAGCATATTATTGTTCCACGTACCTGTATGTGCTTCTCCCAAATTGTGAGGGATCCAACGACTGCAGAGCTTCCTGACATTCAAATGATCGTGCAAACTCGTATGTATTTGTTTCGGTGAAATGACCAAGGATGCCTTTTTCTCACTGTGGGTCACATCGGCCTTTTCTGGCGACAACAGCAGTGTATGGCGGACCTTTGCGAAAATGGCCTTCAAACTTCAACCATAATTTTGGATGGCGCTTCAGACACAAATAACGAACTAAGTTTTTTGACACATTGTTATGGTGTTAAGTTATAAAAAATTATTACTTGAAAATCATGGTTCTAAATTATTTTTCAAAATTCTGTTGAAACGAAACTAACTAAGTGGTTTGAAATCAATCTAGCAACTGTATTATGGGTAAAAGAATAACAGTTGTACAATGCTGGCAACACTAGGTGTACTCGATTCTGCGAATAACAAAGTTATTTTGAATAGTACTTTATGCTATTGTTTCAAATTACACCATGTATGTTAATTGTTTATTCTGGGTCACTAAACTAAAGCATTTATTTTAGCTTAGTGTTCAGGGTTAAGCTCAATATTGTAAACAAAATTATTGGGCATTATTTATCTCCCGCTGTGTTGTTAGTATTCGAAATATTTCATTTCATTAATTATGAATATAAATTTGAGATTTATTATAAAATTCAACAAATAATGAAAACATACAATATAACGCAAATGATTGGTTGCTACATTTGATAATGAATTTAGTTCGCATATTTTCGTGGCTTTAGTAAGCTTGGGCGCTATAGATTCTATTAGGATTTTAACAGATCTACGAAAGCATTTTCAAATTATAAGATTTATAAGTTCCGGCACCTTTGAACGCGATAAAATTGTCAAGCGTTTCGAATCTCGTTCATCTACAAGATACGTTGTATCGGGAATAAATGATGAATACGCCACGACGTCCCAGCCTAAGCTCATTAGGTATTGGAAGTAACGCGTAGCCTCCTTTACCAATATGCGTTTTTAGTGTAATTCCTGACACAAGCGGTACAGCATCATAGTAACGGTTTAGTCTTGAAACGTTTGGGCTTTGCAACCATATTGATGGTTCAACAGAATTTACCCATGACTTTTTGCATTATGTATTATGATAAAGTATTCGTATTTCATCGTCCGTGATTACTGTCCACACTAAAATGTTTACACTGCTTAGTAGGGAAAAAACACGCTGCCAATCGCTGATTGTTCTTGACATCTTTTTGGTTCATTCTTATCTCGTGTAGATTATAACGAAAACAGCCCTCCCAGAACTCAATGTGCAGTGGATACTAAATATTATAAACCATAAACAGAGCACCACAGCGGCCGTTGGCTTAAAAACTCAGAATTGACAATTGTTACAAAATCATCTTCTGGGAATCCTGAGTATATTTATCCTGTAAGATTAAAAATGAAATCGTGACTCTATTAATTGATAACTAAAAGAACAAATCTCGACATGACAAACAATTTAATTGAGGATTGATGATGTTACAAGAAAAACGACCTGAGGAAACTTTGACAAAATGTCAGCGTTTTGCCCACGTTTGTCGGAGAATTCTTCAGGATAGAAGGATATAGCCGGCAGCCTAATGACTCAATTTGTCAACCAAACCAGAGCTTTTAGTTCTGAATTTTGGTAGTAGAAGTTTTGTTATTTACCGTTATTTTTGGTATTTTTGTCATAACAAGCACCTTTTGTCAAAAAACATTTTGGGCGATATTAAATAATATTAGATAGGGCTTGGATTTCAATAAAAAAAATGTCAGTTAATAAATTTATTTCTTATGGAAAATGAAAAACACATTTGACCTTTTTTTTACACAGAGGCATTTTTTTACAATTTGCAATTGGAAAGTTTGCATCTAGTTTAGGTTACGTTGTCGTCACATTCTGGTAAATAGCCCATATTGTCAAAGCGCGGATCTGTTTGCTTGTCAATTTTCTTAATAGCGTGCTCAACAATGTTATATTTTTTTTCACTGTGTCCTGAGTAAAATTTTTCTTGTAAAAATAAGGCAGCGGAAGTGTGGAAGATTTAATCTATATAATAATAATAATAATAATAATAACGTTTATTGCCCAACAGTTCTGCAAAGCTAATAACAGAGCAATTTAAATACAAATATAAATATAATAATTACAAGAAATAAATTAATACAATATCATGTTAACTATGGTAATGAAAGAAAAAAGAAACAGAGAAAAAATGGCATTAATAATAATCGTAATAACTTAAATAAACAAAAACAGAAATAATTGATTCTATACGTCAGATAAAAAATAATCAAAAATGTGTTTTTTAAACCTATTACAACTTGAGTTAAAAATATCAAGATCCTTAAATTTATTATTGAAAAGTGTACACATTAAATTTATTGGGCCCTAATTAAAACATTTTTGTTTACATCGTTTTTCGTAAAAAGAGATTCTCAAAGCCCATTTTCTGAAGCGAATTAAGATTCCGTAGTAGACCAGGGACATTTGCCCTTCAGATTCCTTCACGGCTCCCTTGAAATTTGACCTAAGACAAACTGACTTGTCAGTCAACTACGTCTGATTTACTTATGACCTCATCACCTTTATAGCCCCTTCCCTTTTTTTCATATTAGAATCGAAAAAAGAGGAGGATCCGCAAATCTATTGACTCTTATGGTTCCAATTATTTGGAATAGCTTTTCCCGCAACACCTTAAATAAAGCATGTGACGAAAAATAATTATCAAAATAGATGTGGGGTCCCTGATTCTGAAGATTTTCAGTCAGTTTTATCATTTTGCGCGTCTATATTCATCTAGTTCTGTGATTAAACCGTGATAAAATAAAAAATTCATACAGTTGACTACGTTTTCCACCCATCATAAAATGTTAAAAGCTCATCGTACGATTTCCTCGCAATATGTTGCTTGATGCCTCGTTAAAGTCACCACTTGCTTATTAATTGAAACGTCCTTTTCTACTCTTAGCGAAATGCCATAATCTCTTAATATTAGAAATAGGACACAGAATAGCATATTACGATACAAGATCGAGAAAACGTTTAAAAAACCGAGACCCGAGAGGTCGGGCTGTGCTAATTTTTGAGATATATTGTAATAAGACACAACGATCGTGAGCCAACGACAAATATCAACCAACTGCGATAATTTAATATCATAACAGCACTAGAGCCGTTAGGAACCGGATTTGTTGTAAAGCACAATTGAGGCATTACTATGACAGTTACAACAATTCAGGTAAGTGGTGAGTGTATAAAATAGCTTTGCAATTTGCATTTTTAATTTGAAAAAAATCGGTCACTTGACATTTTTACGGGGGCTGTTTCCCAACACATTCGCAATTGTGGATACGGATTCCATATACACCCAAAAAGCTTCCATTATATTTTTAACAAGAGGTTTCACAAGCAGCATACATGGTTATCTTTTGGCTATTATTTCAATAAATAGTGGTATACCATCATCTAGGCACCCAGAAGTAATAATTCCAAAAGTTGGAGTTAAAATATATCAGCTTCGAGTTATTTGAATTGTTTTTATATATCGACGTATTTCATCGCGTTTTGCCTGAAGCTGTTTATTGCTTTACATGAGGGATTGCAAAATAATCTTCACAGTCCTCATCCACTTATTTTATCAAAAGTACGTACACCTTCTTCACGTACCAGATCTACATCATTGCATGGTCATCTGCGTGATCTAAAGTGAACACTGTCTTCATTTTAACAGGGTCGAAAGCAAAACTGAATAATTGTTTTAAAAATAGCAAATTTTATTTATACTCAAATAAAACTGCATGCCCCACCCACAGGACAAAATGCAGATAATCTTGTTTTTACACACGTAAACTGTCAACAGCAGTGTCTACCAATTAATTAAGAGTTCAGTAATAAATCAAGAAAAATTTTCTTTTGGTGGTGATTGCAGTTAACATGCATAATTTGATATGCCAGCTTGTAGTAGAAATTAAAAAACGGATTACTAGCACATCCCTGTTGAGGATAAAACAAAACTAAGAAATACTTTTATCCACGTCATGTCACGATTTGATGAGGTCCCGGCATGAAATTTTTACTGGAACGCAGTACATGGCGAAATTAAATGCACAACATCAGAAGGACAACACAAACAGACTAACTGACACATTGAGGACTAAATCTTGAACGTAACATTTTTGTACGTGTAGTTAGGCAGAATTTAATTCAAAAATGGCTGTTTCTGTGTTAACCCCGCTTGTAATTCAATATGAATTAAAACAACGAATTGTTCCAAGCCATCTCGAGCAGACAAATATATAAACCTTTTATTTCTGTGTTTATGCCAAATTATCGACGAGCAGTTGCTTTCAACAATCGTTGTTGCACTTCCAACGGCCTTTAGACCTCTGGCACTGAAATTGCTTCTTTTAAACCACCTAAAGTAAAATTTTTACACTCAGAAATTATTTTAGTATTGCAGACAATGTGCAACGGTCAAGATATGACTTACCCGTCGGTTCGGAGAACCGCATTTTATGTAATTATTGTGAGTAACAGACATTTGGTTTCAAAGTGTACATAGCCAGCTCCTCAAGATCACTAACTCTTCGTGCTTTGTTTTATACCATTTTTGTGCACACAACCAGAAAAGTTCACATTACTGAATGAAGGAAAAGGAATTCCCAATATCCTTAGCACACACTGTACCTTGAAAACTTTACCCTCGGATATTAGTGTCGATATTTATAGTTCCTCCTTGAATCCATCTATGCATAAATACGTTCTGAAATTGTAAAAATGCACCTGATCTACTTATTTCAGAAACTATGCATAACAATCTTAAGACAGTCTTATGCTAAGAATCGATATTTATTGTTCCGTCTGTAAATATACTCAGTGCTTCCTGAATGCCCAAAGATGTTCTCCTTTGATAGGTGAACGAATTTCATTTATCTATTCTCTGAATACAGAAAAATCTTCATTGATTGGTGGACAAAATCAACAATTATAAGCGAAACCTTTGCAGTGGACCTAGTTCGTGGTGTATCGATGCTTATCGGTGGCTCTTCTTCGAAATGCAAGATTCACGGACTTACGAGGATACTTAGATAAGTCAGGTAAAAATGAAACAAGCAACTGAATATACTTATTCAACACGTTTAATACCTTCAATAAAATAAGATTTATCAAAGTCTGCAAAATACGCGTCTACTTCGGCGATCACTTCTTCATTGGATGAAAATTTCTTACTAGTAAGCCAATTTTTCAAGTTTAGGAGTAAGAAGGAGCCAAGTCAGATGAATATGGGTCGTTTGAAATCATGTCGAAATGAAATTCATGTATTTTTGCAGTTGCAATATCTGAAGAATTATTGGTGCATTATTGTGGTGAAATAAAATTTTTTCTTTACCAAATTTGACTTTTTCATTCAACTGATACAACGACATTGAGTAATAGTTTACCTTTGGTCTACCTTTTGAAGGTATTCAATGAAAATTATTTCGCAATTATTCCATAAAGACAGCTGCATGACTTTACCAGCCGATAGCATCATTTTTACCTTCTTCGGTGCAATTGAACCAGTTTTTACGCATTGTTTCGATTGATTTGTCATTTCCGGAGTATACTCGTAGATCCAAGTCTTATTAACATTAATCAATCGACGCAAAAATATAGATTTATTACACTTAGACAGTTTCAAACAATACTCGTTAAAGGATTACGTTTTTGGCCCACTATTAACACGCGGGGCCCAGCTTGCAGAAAGCTTTTTCGTAACTAAATCATCATGTAAAATTGAAACCATTGTACCAATGAGCAAGTTTAAAGGTTCCGTAGTCTAACGCACCTTCACTCGATGATTTGTTATCAATACTGATGTACTGGTATCTTTTCACCTACCAGACTACTCGGCATCGAGAACGCTCGTATTGTTAAATCACTTGTGAATCATTTTAATTGATGGAGGTGAGTCCAGATAATATTTTTCAAGCTTTTGTTTTATTTCAGTTATTGTTTTTCCACGCAGAGATTAATGTTTAATGTAAACACGAAAATCACTTTTTTCCATTTTAGGGAAGCTAACGCAAGTTGTTTAGTTTAAATGGCCGTCAAACACAACATGAACTAATCGGCAGATATTCTTGAAAAATAGTATAACGCCATAATTTTATTCTGGTGGCACCATCTCTTCATTTTTACTTGACTTATTGAACTAGCTTCGTATATACGATTCTAAGCGTCCACAATTTATTGATAATAATTCTAGGCTACTTAGTGATTCATGATTTTCGATTTTATTGTCTACTGCAGTTTATTTAAATGCATTATATTATTCGCTTTCGATTGAAAGGTTTACTTAATTTTTTTATTTTTTTACGTAATTATTTAGATTAATTAAATATAATTGACATTCCAATTCTTATGAAAACGTCATTTACAAAAAAAAAGTGTTGGGCATTGCTGTTGTGAACTTACTTTAATATTTCAAACAATTTTTGATTATATAAGCAGCAGTAATGAACAATAAATTAGCATAAATAACGAGATTTTTGGCAATTATAATACATTTTTATAGAAAGGTAAAAATATAGATTAGTAAAATTGAACGTTGAATTTCAGAAAGTAATTACGATGCGATTTACGAGCTCACTGTTTGATTAGTAGTATAATGACTATAAATACCGAAAATAATAAATATTACAATTTAGAAAGATTCAATGGTCAACTGGTCTTCGAATTCCTGGAATAGTTTAGTGCTAAACTATTGATTCTGCAAATCAAAGATCATGGATTTAATTCTTAATCGAAAAAATGAATTTTTATAATTTGTATGTTCTTACTAATGTTTAAATAATTTAAAATACTAATTTACAAAAACTGAATTTAATATTGAGTCTATTAAAAACCGACTCGTACGTACAGCATGTAACCTATTGGTCTAAAATTCCTTTAAAGCATATACAGTATTTTGTTAAACTTTTAGTTATAAAATATTATTTTTCAACACAACCTCCTGTCCTGTCATTCACTGTTCTACAGCGAATTGTACTTTATCAAGTGAATCAAGATTGATCCCTTTCAAGATTTTTTCATTGATCCAAACAAATAGTGATCGATAAAACTAAACCAAAACTAAAATCTGGCTGATGCACAACTGACAATCTAAGTTAGTATGTTATCATCTGAACGAATCTTCGCAATGTCACGGCGTAAGACAAAACTGGGCAACTTTCCTGTGGTTATTGTTTCTGGCAGCTCTCTTGATATTCTTTAAAATCAGCCTGTACTGTAAGTGTTGATTGTGGTCTCCAGTTGAAAAAATTATAAACGAATAATACCCTGGAATTCCAGAAAACGTATGATAAAATTTTCTTCGAAAAAGTTTCTACTTTAAATTTTTTGGGCATGGTTATAACTTGTGACGCCGCACTGTTCTTCCCATTATCTAAAATAAGTATGCTCGTTCCTTGAAAGTATTGCAAAGATCAGCGCAGTGAATTCCACTAGCATAAGTAATCTTCTCCATGAGTTGGTACCAGATCCCAAAGCACCAACAATTTCGCGAACAGTAATGAGTCTTCCTAAGCGTTGCTTATCAAAAATGTCAGTTTCACCAGCTCTTAATTTGTTAACTATCTAAGTATGGCTTCAATTTGCTGTCCACATTAAAATACTTTTTAAGGCCAAACAACAAAACACTTTAAATCACAAGTGATGTAATATAACAAGTGAGCATCGCCTTCCTAGCTTATTTTATTTGGTTTTCACATACTAGCAGGCAACTTATGATTAAAACAACATTTCGATATCATCATCTGTGTGGTTGCGCTTACACATTAGTCAAATTTTCTTTAAATGAATTTCGATGTTTTTTACGAGTATAATTTTTAAAGTAAGGTGCGTTTTGCAATAAAAAATAAAATACCAAGCACATTTAGACGATTATTATTTACGAGATTCTACGTACATTTCCCTACTTGTTTACATAGATTTCTATCTTTTAAACATTTTTCGCAACATTTTAATGTGGACAGCAAATTGAAACAAACAATAGTGGGAATGAAGGCTGTTGAGCCTTGATGCCAACGACGTACTTAGATAGTTAACAAATTAAGAGCTCACATTTTTGATAAGCAACGCTTAGAAAGACTCATTAGTGTTCTCGTCTTCGTAAAATTGCACCGGCA
The DNA here is from genome assembly GCA_024586415.1 of Phrixothrix hirtus. Lineage (NCBI taxonomy): Eukaryota > Metazoa > Arthropoda > Insecta > Coleoptera > Phengodidae > Phrixothrix > Phrixothrix hirtus. Next base: position 1,417 of record JAHWXV010543740.1, on the reverse strand, counting down.
GTGAAGAATGTCGTGGCCGCTTCCACTTCTTTGTCAGTGCTACAGCGCTAATCACCCAGGAACAACTTCACGTTCTAGAAAAGATGTTAGTTGCTCAGTGCAAGGTCCGGACTGTAAGGAGAATGGTCAAATTGCTTTTACCCAAAAAATTCAATGAGATCTTACGTTTGAGCAGTAGGGTGCACCATTGCATTTTCTTGGAGCAGACAGGCGGCCATGTTATTTATTCTTGATAGCACGCCGAAGTTTCTTCAATGTCACCCAATATGTTGAAGAGTTTATGGTTGTCCTTTACGACATAACATCTACCAACAAAACGTCACGTTCATTACCTTGTGTTGTGATACTGTCACTTGGACTTTCACATGGATCGGAAATAATGTCTGTTGCTACTTAATCGATTGTTGCTTCGATTTAGGAGTCACGTAGGAAATCCATGTCTCATCTCCTGTGACGATGTGGTCTAAAAAATCATCTCCTTCCTCTTTGTGGCGCGTTAAGAATATTCCGCAGAGTTGTGGACATTCTACTCATACCAAAAACAAAGAAATTATAAATAGTCTATTTTCCTAAATTTTGTTATCAATTGTATTCATCTAATCATTAGTGATTATAGACGGCTGACCCAAGTACTGCTCATTAAGGACGTTTATTTTCCCGACCTTGAACAATCTCACCCAAGCATTTGCTTAGTCACTGAATCTCCTGCAATAGCAACTCCCACATGTTCAAAACATTTCTTAACGTTGATCGCATTACCCATAGTTCGAAAACACTGTTCTCTTTTGCAATCAACTTTAGAGTGTTATAATTTGTGCCTTCAGGAGTTAGATCAACACAATAATCGTCAAGCGCAATTTCTTCTTCTACATTCAGGTTCATGATTTCCGGCAACTTGTACAGAAACTCATAAAAACACTTCTCCGAAAACTTTATTAACGGCTGGTGTTTATACATTATTCTTACTGTAGGAAGTCGCTGGATGGTTCCATGTAACATCGTAGGGGGGCACCACTTCCTGTTTGAAAATACGCAGATCTTCATCTGTTGTTTTACAAACAACCAAGAAATTTATGACGCACGGTTTAACTTTCTGAAATTTTAGAAGAATGCATAAATATAAAAAAAGAATTTCTTAAAATATTTATCTGCATACCTGGTGTACATTTTCCTTGTACGCCTTCTTAGATACTTTGGCTACTGTAGTCATCTTCATAAACTGCGCTTGTTGTTATACCTTCTTTACTAGTAGAATGCGAACGTATAACTGGTCGATTACATTGAGGTCCTCATATATATACATATATACATATATACATACATATATACATATATATATATATACATATATACATATATACATATATACATATATACATATATACATATATACATATATACATATATACATATATAC
>JAHWXV010543718.1:0-10774 GCA_024586415.1 Phrixothrix hirtus | reverse complement strand
TTTTTTAAATTTTAAATTTAAATTGCTTATCTTCTGAGAATGAGATGTCAAGAATTTAGTTAAAATCTAATGAGCTGAAGTGCTACTTTACTCTTGCCATTTTTAGTTTTTCGAGATTTTCTCGAAATCGGGTCGAACAGATTTTTTTTTAAATTTTATATTTAAATTGCTTATCTTCTGAGAATGAAATGTCAAGAATTTAGTTATTATCTAATGACCTGAAGTGCCTCTTTACTCTCGTCATTGGTGTTAATTGGTTTTTTGAGATTTTCTCTAAATCGGCTCAAACAGAGATTTTTTTAAATTTTATATTTAAATTGCTTATCTTCTGAGAATGAGATTCAAGAATTTAGTTAAAATCTAATGACCTGAAGTGCTGACTTCACTCTTTTCACTTTTTGGTTTGTCGAGATTTTCTCGGAATCGGCTCGAACAGATTTTTTTTTAAATTTTATATTTAAATTGCATATCTTCTGAGAATGAAATGTCAAGAATTTAGTTAAAATCTGTTGACCGGAAGTGCCACTTTATTCTTGTCATTTTTTGGCTTTTAAGTCATTTCTCGAAATTAGCTCAAATGATTTTTTTAAATTTTATATTTAAATTGCTTATCGTCTGCGGATGAGTTGTCACGAATTTAGTTAAAATCTAATAACGTGAAGTGCAATTTTATTCCTGTCATTTTTGGGTTTTTTGAGATTTACTCGAAATCAGCTCAACCGATTTTTTTAAAATTTTATATTTAAATTGCTTATCTTCTGAGAATGAGATGTCAAGAATTTAGTTAAAAATCTCATGATCGGTAATGCGACTTTACTCTTGTCGTTTATTAGTTTCTTGAGATTTTCTCGAAATCGGCTCGAACAGATCTTTTTTTAAATTTTATATTTAAATTGCATATCTTCTGAGAATGAAATATCAAGAATTTAGTTAAAATCTAATAACTTGAAGTGCAACTTTATTCCTGTCATTTTTGGGTTTTTTGAGATTTTCTCGAAATCAGCTCCAACGATTTTTTTAAATTTTATATTTAAATTGTTTATATTCTGAGAATGAGATGTCAAGAATTTAATTAAAAATCTGATGATCGGTAGTGCCACTTTACTCGTGTCGTTTATTGGTTTTTTGAGTTTTCTTGAAATTGGCTCAAATAGAGTTTTTTTAAATTTTAAATTTAAATTGCTTATATTCTGAGAATGAAATGTCAAGAATTTAGTTAAAATCTGTGGACCGGAAGTGCCACTTTATTCTTGTCATTTTTTGGCTTTTAAGTCATTTCTCAAAATTAGCTCAAATGATTTTTTTAAATTTTATATTTAAATTGCTTATCGTCTGCGGATAAGTTGTCACGAATTTAGTTAAAATCTAATAACGTGAAGTGCAATTTTATTCCTGTCATTTTTGGGTTTTTTGAGATTTTCTCGAAATCTGCTCAAACGATTTTTTTAAATTTTATTTTTAAATTGTTTATCTTCTCAGAATGAGATGTAAAGAATTTAATTAAAAATCTGATGATCGGTAGTGCCACTTTACTCTTCTCGTTTATTGGTTTTTTGAGATTTTCTAGAAATCGGCTCAAATAGAGTTCTTTTAGATTTTAAATTTAAATTCCTTATATTCTGAGAATGAGAAGTCAAGAATTTATTTAAAATCTGACGATCTCAAGTGCCACTTTAGTCTTTGTCATTTTTTGGTTTTTCGAGATTTTCTCGAAATCAGCTCAATCGATTTTTTTAAATTTTATATTTAGATTGCTATTCTTCTGAGAATGAGACGTAAAAAATTTATTTGAAGTCTAATGACCTGAAGTGCCACTTTACACTTGTAATTTTTTGGTTTGTCAAAATTCTCTCGAAATCGGCGCAAACGATTTTGTTTTAAATTTTATATTTAAATTGCTTATCTTCTGAGAATAAGATGTCAAGTATTTAGTTAAAGTCTAATGACCTGAAGTGCCACTTTACACTTGTCATTTTTTGGTTTGTCGAGATTCTGTCAAAATCGGCTCAAACGATTTTTTTTAAAATTTTATATTTAAATTGCTTATCTTCTGAGAATGAGATGCCAAGATTTTAGTTAAAAATCTGATGACCGATAGTGCCACTTTACTCTTGTCGTTAATTGGTTTTTTGAGATTTTCTCGAAATCGGCTCAAACAGTTTTTTTAAATTTTAAATTTACATTGCTTATCTTCTGAGAATGAGATGTCAAGAATTTAGTTATAATCTAATGACCTGAAGTGCCACTTTGCTTTGTTATTTTTGGTTTGTCTAGATTTTCTCGAAATCGGCTCCAACAGATTTTTATTAAAATTTTATATTTAAATTGCTTATCTTCTGAGAATGAAATTCAAGTATTTAGTTAAAATGTGACGACCTCAAGTGCCACTTTACACTTTTTATATTTTGGTTTGTCGAGATTCTCTCCAAATCGACTCATACACTTTTATTTAAATTTTATATTTACATCGCTTATCTGCTGAGAATGAGATGCCAAGATTTTAGTTAAAAATCTGATGACCGGTAGTGCCACTTTACTCTTGTCGTTTATTGGTATTTTGCGATTTTCTCCAAATCGGCTCAAGCAGAGTTTTTTTAAATTTTAAATTTAAATTGCTTATATTCTGAGAATGAAATGTCAAGAATTTAGTTAAAATCTGATGAGCAGAAGTGCCACTTTATTCTGGTCATTTTTTGGGTTTTTGAGATTTTCACGAAATCAGCTCAATCGATTTTTTTAAATTTTATATTTAAATTGCTAATCTTTTGAGAATGAAATGTCAAGAATTTAGTTAAAATCTGATGACCGGAAGTTTTTTGCGATTCTCTCAAAAACGTTTTTAACAATTGTTTTAAAACTTGCTACGGTTATTATGTCGTTGACATCATTTTCCGTCAACTTAGACGTTTTTCTGAAAAAAATGCGTATAAGGGAGTTATCAGGGACAATCTGGAGTTAAACATTGTTTTGCGTGTCCAATAAATTGGACACCTATCCATCACAATTATTGTTTTCAAAGTCGGGTGTTGTCTCATACCAGATTTTTCGAATAGGTATTGATCCCAATTTTTTGTTTTAGAAAAGTTCTTAATATATAAAACTCATTTTGTAAGATTTGACGTTTCTTTATAAATTAGTACGTCAACACGAATCTCGACATGTTTGAGATGATTACCGAGACATCTGTCTTTACCAAAAGTAATATTTAAACAGTAAAGATAGTCAAAAGAGCATTTCCTTGCATTTATACATGAAATATAAAGTACAGTAATGACGTATGACATTAACTTAGAGAAGATTTGGTATGCTCCTATTTCCCTCAATATTTCTCGATCGTCAAAACTTGAAAGCCTTAAAAGCATCATAGATCCTCCCTTATTCTGTTCTTGTGCGACAAAGAGGTTTTATAAATAGGAGACTGATAATAAAGAAATACTGTACAGAAATTTACATTAAAATGAAATTGAATTCTTTGATATAAAATATCTCCGTAGGGGATCTAAACGTGAATTTACCTAAGCTGTAGAAACTTCACGTAAACCCAACAAATTTTGCAAACTTAATTTCGCATGAAACCGTAGTCGAAGGAGAAACGCGAATGGAAAGAAAACAAACAAATGACGATGTCTGATATATGAGATTTTCAGCGTTTTATATCAACCTTGTAAGCGCCACATAGAGCCCAACCCTTTTTCATATAAAATTTAACTCGTAAAACCGCACACCACCTGCTTACCCTACTTTATGCAATCCCATAAATCGTTTACTTATCTAGATTATCTTTAAATATAAGCATCTGTTTTATATCAATTAAAAATGTATTGCTAAGGATTTAACGGCGCACTTGGTTACTTTTATTACCTTATTTGACCTTTTTTTGGGGTGCGTATTTTCTTGTTATAAAAACATTGTTTCTATTGTAAATCGATGCTCGCACAACGTTAGCGCTGACGACCTTTACATTTTTAGTGGTATATAATTTGTTTACTTTTATAAAATTTGTCCTGTATACAATTTGTTTACATAAGTATAACATGCGCGCTTTGAGATGAACTTCTTAATATTATTATTACTGGTATACTGTATTTTTCTCTTTTTTTGTCCTATTATTGGATAGTATTTTCTGTTGGGCAAATATATTTATTTATTTATTTAAAATCCTTATTCGTATTTCTCATCGCGCTTGCGTAGTTTGCCCCAATTAACCAATTAATTATTTCATAATTTCAAAGTCCCGTTGTGCAAATATCGTGCATAATTTATTTGGTTTATTCCTTATTACCCTGTTTACCTAAAGAATGAAAAATTGGCTGCCCGGACAACTTAATTCAACTTGGCTATCAGTTTGGCCTATTTTGTATTAGTTAAATCAACAAATAAAGAATACTAAGGAAGCGCCTTAAACACGTAAACTTCTATCCAAAGTGACCAACAAAGATGGCGGTGTTAGCATGTGTGCTTATGTATTAAAAACGTCAAATTTTTACAAATGCGGCAATACACATTACTTAAGCGAACAAATTACACATACAATTAACAAAAAATTTAATTGTGCACTAACAAGATAACGTCTACCACAGGTCGTGCTTAAAAATTGCACACACACGCGTACCGTAAGTTTGATAAATTGAGCCACTTCCTTAGCATTCTTTATTCGCTGAATTAAATTATTTTGCAATTTGTTTTACAACTGGATTAGAGTAAGCCATTGTTCAGTTTTGGTTAGATCCCCTACGCTCAGTAAAGTTTAAGGTAAATTTTATAAAATGGACGCCATACAAATTTTGGACACGCAAAACGCTGCTTAACTCCGAAGAGATTCCTCGATAACTCGCTTGAACGAACTTTCTCAGAGAAACCGATTAGCTTGCGTAAAAGAGAACCATGGTAAGTTTAAAAAAATCGTTAGAGCTGTTTTCCAGAAAATCGCAAAAGACCTAAAAAGAACAAAGTGGCACTTCCGGTTATTAGATTTCAAGAAAATCGCGAAAAACTAAAAATTCGAAAAATATCTAAAAATCGGTTATTCGATTTTAACAAAATTCCTGATTTTGACCTCAAATATAAATTTTTATGTACCTACGGTTTTTAGTAGTTATTTTATTCAACGTTAATAGTAAAGGTACTTCCGGTTATGTGTGTTATGTGAAAAGGCATTAAATATCTAAGAAATATAGTAAGTTTAAAAAATCGTTGGAGCGAATTTCGAGAAAATCGCGAAAAACCAAAAAATGACAAGAATAAAGAGCCACGTCCGATTGTTCGGTTTTAGTCAAATTATTGCGACTGCGTGTGCAGATGACTGCAAACCTAAATATAGAATTTTGTTCATCTACGAATTTTCGTTTTCGAGATATTCTGTTCATACACAGACACAGACCAAAAAACATGATTTCGTACTCAGCGGAACCGAAAACGTGTATTTCGACATTGAAAATTTTGGACGAAAACAAGCAGCCAATCGCTTTAAAAAAATAATTAAGCAAAAAATGTAAAATTTCCCCAGATCTGGGGGGGAAATTGATGTTTGTCATGGGAAAACTCCATAAGAACCAATGTGTTAAAGAGAGACAGAAGATGTGATTTTCCCCTAGATCTAGGAAATGATAACAAAAAATTGCTAACTCGATTTTGCAATTTTTGTCTCTAAAAGATAGCGGCCAAAGAATGGGGCCAAGGGGCGCAGCGCTAGATGTTGGAGTGGGGTATAGTCCTAGGTGTAGCAATGGGGCCTCTCTACCGCCCTACATCCAGCCACATGGGGCTACTTAAGTCACGAAGCATATCGGCCATGTTGAGCCTCGCCCACCACGTGGCATATCGACCATATTTCAAGCACTTCTTGAGGAGGTCCTTTTAAATTAACCGAAACTACGATTTCCATATGAAAATTTTTTTTATAAGAGTCGACTAAGTACATTAGGATATATAAAATGTTTTTAAAACAAATCTAAATTACATATCGCGTATTTTTCTATATATAAAAGCTTAAATTAGAATAGCATCATTTTGCAAACAAAGCGGTTTATCAAACATCCGAAAGCGGATGCGCCGAATTAGATAGCAGTTTATTCGTTAAATAAATATATATTTTTAAATTTAATTTACCTTTGACATGCATCAGGCTATAAATAATTTTTTATTTCTTTTTAAATATTATTTGAACCTCGTGCCTAATTTCACCGCTTGCAAACATGGCGACTAATTTAGACCAGTCTCAAACCTAACCTGTCGCTTTCAATATGGTTGATATATCACGTGGTAGGTGATGCTCAACATGGTCGATGTCACGTGGTGAACGAGGCTTAACATGACCGCTTACAATATAGTCGATATGTCACGTGGTGGGCGAAGCTCAACATGGCCGCTTTCAAAAATGGCCGATATGCCTCGTGACTGGCCCACGTGGCTGGATGTGGGGCGAAGCACCTTGCGCTAGAGAAGTCCCACTCCAACATCCAGCGCTGTGCTCCTTGGGCCCATTCCTACACCTAGAACTATGCCCCACTCCAACATCTAGCGCGGCGCCCCTTGGGCTCGATCCTTTGGTCGCCATCTTTGAAACAAAAATTGCAAAATCGAGTTGGTATTTTGTTGTTACCATTTCCTAGATCTCGGGGAAAATCATATCATCTCTCTATCTAATGAATTGGCTCTTATGGAGCTTTCCCATGACAAATATCAATTTTCCCCCCAGATGTGGCGGAATTTTACTTTGAATTTTGACTTCCGGTCGTGATCTTTCATAGCATCATTACTGGTGTGTTTTGTTTAATTATCTTTTTAGAGCGTTTGTGTGCTTGAATCTTTTCGCGAGATTTACGTTTGTAGCATTAGTCACACCGTAACTACGAGGTGGCTTTGTGAGATCTTAACCTAACTACTAACATAATGAATCAAAGATTTAAAAAACAATTAACTCAATATATCATTCATGCATTTCATTGTTTATATAATTCAAAACTTATTACCGTGGATCCGCATAAAGGGGAGTTTTCGACTAAACAGTTTTCACATGTCTGCTTTCCCATGACATATCAATTTTTCCCTCAGATGTGAGGGAATTTTACTTTGAATTTTGACTTCCGGTCGTGATCTCATAGCATCATTACTGGTGTGTTTTGCTTAATTATCTTTTTAAAGCGATTGGGTGGTTGAATCTTTTCGCGAGATTTACGTTTGTAACACTAGTCACACCGAAACTACGAGGTCGCTTTGTAAGATTTTAATCTAACTATTAGCATAGTGAATCAAAGGTTTAAAAAACAATTAACTTAATATATTCATACATTTCATGGTTTATATAACTCAAAACTTATCACCGTGGATCCGCATAAAGGGGAGTTTTCGACTAAACAGTTTTCACAGTGTCTGCTTTCCCATGACAAATATCAATTTTCCCCCCAGATATGAGGGAATTTTACTTTGAATTTTGACTTCCGATCGTGATCTCTCATAACATCTTTACTGGTGTTTTGATTAATTATCTTTTTAAAGCGATTGGGTGCTTGAATCTTTTCGCGAGATTTACGTTTGCAACATTAGGCACACCGAAACTACGAGGTCGCTTTGTGAGATGTTAGCCTAACTACTAACATAATGAATCAAAGATTTAAAAAACAATTAACTTAATATATTCATATATTTCATGGGTTATATAACTCAAAACTTATCACCGTGGATCCGTATAAAGGGGAGTTTTCGACTAAACAGTTTACATAGTGTCTGCCACGCATGAATGCTCAAATAATCCCGGTGTTCTTATTATACAGTGCTTATGCTTCCGTATCGATTATAGTAATTAAATTTCCTTCGAAATTGTTTTATTTATTTATTTAATCCTTTAATCGACAAAATTAGTTTAATGAAGATGTAATTATATCAAGATTATTAATGAAATGTTAGCTTTAATAGCTTACACAGCTTAAATAAAAATAAATTCTATAGGGTGATCGTACATTATCTCATTATTTTTTAACCAACAGCTCTAATTTTGCCAGAGGTTCTAATTTACTTGATTTATTTATTAACGAACGCGGTTTTGTTAACCACCGATCGTGCAGATAAACAGCCAATCGAGCGGTAGGAGGCGGGTATGCGCTGAGGGCGACTGCGCAAGTACTCCACTATAGCCACTGCCACTTCCAATGTCATTACGCTATTGTGAGCTGAGTCCGAGGTACGTAAACATGGCTGCTGCGATTAACTCTCTCGTCAAGTTCGAGTTGCGCAGTGTAATTCGGGAATAGCGCGTCTGAAATTTATCGAAAAATGAAAACTTTGAGTGACTGTGTTGTGCGTGGTGGAGATTTCGACGGGAAGTTTTTAAACAGCCGGCGTATAGCCTCGATCCACTTCCACCGCTTCCCTGAACTGAAAAAGTGGCTAGGCCAGAGGTTCGAGACTAATGCCGGTCTTCGAAACAACTCACTGACGGCAACATTCTATGAAGAGGGGATTGCAAAGCTTGTCCGCCTCAATATTCAGTGATTGTGTTGAATAGTGCCTAATATTTGGTTATTTACACGTGTATTTGTTTTATGGCCCATCGAAAGTTGAAAAAAACCTCCACCTCCGTCCAGGCACTCACCGGTCCCCTTGAGCCAACCGAGGGGTTTAAAGACAATAATGTTACCACCTGTATGCCAGATAACCAGTGCTCTTCGCTGTTTTGGGATAGTTAAAGGAATCATTTATGCGTAGAGTTTGTTTAGACGTTTCCTAATTAATCGGCCTCAAGAGGCTGGTTGATGTGAAGTAGGAAAAGCAGCAGAATATCTTCGGTGAAGCAGGCGCTCATCCCTCTCTTCTAAGAGTCGAGACCTACATCTGCCAACCTTCGTTCCGAATTCTGTAGTCGACGGTCAACTCCGCGAAGCGCAAGGCTTCCCCATGTGTTATCACTTTGGATACAATTGCAAAGGAAAGTTTCTAAATTAGTTACGTTTCGAGACTTAGATTTTACATAAAGATGCGATTGTACTGGTACCTCGAAGAGGATGCATTAAATGCATCTTTATACTTTACTTACACCTACCGTAACCATACATGTTACATTAATCCTTAATGCCGCAAACACTGATGAACTGAAATCACATCGCACATTTTCTTGAATACTCAAGGGGAATTTTTCTATTTAAATTTGAAGGTTTTACCTTAATAATTGAGTCTTTTATTACAACACTTTTTTGATCCGTGGATATAATAATAAATCATTTATAATCACTACCAAGTGCAAGTTTCAAATTTTTTTGTACAGAACTAAAAATTAGACAGCTTTGTTTTCTTGTTTAGTCGTTAAAAAATAACGGATATTCAATTCAAGATTGAATGCAAAACTTCGTATAAAATAAGCCTCGCGTATATAAAGACTATTCGAAACTTCTTGGAGTATAATAGGTGCTATGATAAAATTAATTAAGTGTGAGTACTAGTACTAGTAAAGGCACATATTTAGAAGATTTCAACTTATGCCGGCCACGAGTTCCGACTCAGCGATTTTTTCAAAGTAAAACTTTAATAATTCAAATATGCAATAGTCGCCAAAAATTAATTTACACAATTTTTCATCTAATTTTAAAATTTAACCGGGTTACAAAAATATTAATTTTTATCCCTTATCCTAGCATTATTACAAGAATGCGGTAAGTTTTCTTCTATTTTCGTTTTAAAATCTGTTTTGGAACGTTTATAAAAATATCGGAATGCAGTATATAAAATATCGAAAATTTGGTCCTTCGAGCAGGATCAATAATTTTTATAATTAGGAGTTTATACATGTATACATTTTCATGCATTAAATTTTGGAAATATAACAAAGAGGCGGCAATTGCTCATTTTAGTCGATAAAAAAGCGTATTATTTTTCAGGCATTCAAAGATTATCATCAAAACAAAATTTTTAGAATGTGAGTCAAATACAGATTATTTTCCGTTGATAAATATTTACTATTTAGCCCCTTTTTGAAGCTATGTTTAATATTTAATGTGTAAACCATTAACTATAAAAACTATTCATTCGGTTTGAAGGATCCAAAAAGTGTACAATATTTTATGGCCTGTTTTAATTTGGTAAACTTTAAAAAAACCTAGTTTTTAATACCATGTTTTTCTTTAATAGAAGGAAAACTGCTTCTAAAACTTGAAATAACTTTCAAATTATACACATCTAGGCACATTAAAGAAGGACTAGAAAAATATAGGTATGATGCAATTAAATAAGGTGAAACTCAAAAAAGTTAATTCTCCACTATTTCAACTTCGTCTACCACGCATACTTAACTTGTCGACTTGTGCCTGTGCTATTAGTAGACTACAATAGTATACTTTAAGATACAAAAAGTTTTCGCATACACCATGCGGTTGAATATTGAATTTGTCATATCATGTATATTAATTTTGTTTTGTATATAAGGGCTTAGGTGACTAACTACACAATATCACCGTACATTTCATGAGGAACATATCTAAGCATCTCATTTTTTACTCAAAAATAGCCGTTAGATACAATGACTAAGTTGAGACCTCTTCAACTTTTTAATTTTCAGCTGTGTATCCTCGGAAAGTTTTTAGTAGCAATCATGAGACATGTATATAGGGTAAATCGATATTTTTGGGGTAAGGTGGGTAAGTGACTTGCTTGTGCATTGACCTGACTCTAACTTTCCTCCTTGATGGCCTTTACAAAAATGTTATCCGGTATGTTTTAGAATTAGGGCCCGATATATAAATATAAATATATATATATATATATATATATATATATATATATATAT
>JAHWXV010543707.1:0-16503 GCA_024586415.1 Phrixothrix hirtus | reverse complement strand
GCGCGCGTGCGTGCGTGCGTGCGTGCGTGCGTGCGTGCGTGTGTGCGTGTGTGTGTGTGTATGTGTGTGTGTATGTGTGTGTGTGTGTGTGTGTGTATAGTTATTGCAATATTAAAGGGTTTTCAAATGCCAATCATTTCTATTTGTTTAATTAACCGAATAATGTGAATGGTGTTCAAGTTTTTGTATTTATGATTGACATTTGGCATCAATATTATTTTTTATTTTACACTTCTAATTTTTTGTTGTATCTAGAGTAAGTTATTTAATCATTTAAATTTGAAATTAACAGTAAAACTAAATACACTTTAATCTAAATTTGTTAAATAGAGCTTTAGCTTTAGTTGTCACGTAAAATTTAGTTTAAGCACGAAAACAATCAAGCTAAACAAAGTTACTGCCTTATGTAGTTTTAGCAAAATGTGCTCAGTATGGGTAGGTTTATGTTCTGTCAAATCGTCTCGGGTTCAAAATTATTCTAATTTATGATATTTAGTTAAAAGTAGATTTGGGATTTTTAGAGGGATTCAGGGTGACGTTCAACAAAAGAAAGCTACCGGTGCAATTTGAAAGTTTCTGAAGTCGAATAGTTATCAACTAATTTCACACATAGTCGATCTGAATTGCTTTCGCTTTGAAGGTGGCGAAAAAACTATCAGTTACGTTATTAACACAGGAATTTTGACGAAGAATAGAAACTATACAAAGAAACAATTGGGGAGTCGTCCTTTTCGTAACTTGACAAATGAATATACAAGGATATCTAAGCTTTGAAGTTATACTGTCGTAGCTACTAGTTGTATATAATAAGTTATGTTCAAAGAATATTCGGGCCTAACAGATGAATAAAAGGGGCCATAGGTGATGATTTTAAGAGATCCTTATAGTAGGGAAATGAGTGTTACTGAACAACGCCAAGAAACTGAAATTATTTAGATGCATGCGTTGACGTTTTTAGTATTTAGGAAGTTTACACTAAAGAGGGAGAAGTTTCATAGATCTCTCACGCTTTTTCTATGTTACTAAGGATAATTGGTGGAATTTTAAGATTTGGAAAATGATCATATCCCCAAACGCTTAAAATTATTTGTGACGAACATAAAAAGATTTTAATACGCTTACTCAGTTATTTGCAATTATTTTTAGGAACATTATTTTCTCTTTGTTTTATGAAATATAGGTAAAAGAGAAAGTACTCTTTTTGTGCAAAATTTTAATGAAATACACATTTTTGGGTACCGTGAGTGAAAAAATCGTGCTTTTGCGTACCTGTCTGCGTACGTACGCCCGAGTGTGTGTGCATACGTACGTGAGTGTGTGCATGAATGCGTGCGTTTGTGCGTGTTTGTCCGTGGTTGTGTATGTATATGCCTGTGAGCACGATATCTGGAAATCCAAGAGCCCTATAAAAACAAAATTTTATATTTGAGTTTGTATCCATCGTTGCACGCGACTCTAACTATTTCACTAAAATCAGATAACTGAAGTGCCACTTTACTCTTGTCGTGTTTTGGTTGTTTGAGATTTCCTTGAAATTGGTTTTAACAATTTTTTTTAAATTTACTGAGTTTCATAGACATTTAGTTCCCTTTTATATAATTCAGGCGGTGTCTCAAAATTTTTTCTGTAAATCGAGTAACCGGAAGTAGTTTTGCCATTAACTCTAAATAAAATAACAACGGGATTAAAAATCATAACTCAATAAACATTTATACTTGAGGTTATAACCACCTTTGTGTTTAAAATCAAGAATTTTGTTAAAGTCGAATAACCGGAAGTCCCACTTTATTTCAGACATTTCTAGATATTTTCCGAATCTTTCGTTTTTCGCGATTTTCTCGAAATCGGCTGTAACGATTATTTTAGAAAGACAATATTTCTTACAATTTTGATTTCCCTTTTATATAGTATAGGAGGTTTCCCAGAAAATTTTCTGTGAATCGAAAAACCGGAAGTAACTTTACAATTAGCTCTGAGTAAAATAGCTATGGAAGTAAAAAGTCCTAGCTAAATGAAAATTTACACTTAGAGTCATGGCAACCGTTGTATGCAAAATCAAGGCGTTGGTTAAAATTGAATAACCAGAAGTACAATTTTATTTCTGACATTTGTAAACATTTTCAAAATTTTTAGCTACTTAATTATGTTGTATATGTATAACGCAGTTTCGGTAATAAATTTTTGAGAAGTGAGTAACCTGAAGTATTTAAAATATTAGTTATAAACAACATATCTCAAAATCTAAACACCATGTAGAAATGAAAAATTTGTATTTAAGTTTTATATCTTGCACGCATAGGAAGTCAGGAATTTAGTTAATATCGAATAACCGAAAGCGCCACTTTATTCTTTGATTTTTCAGTTTTTTGCAATTTTCTCAAAAACGGCTAAAACAATTTGTTTAGAGATTGCTACAGTTCTTATGTCTTTGATTTCCTTTTACCTGAATATAGCGGTTTTCCTGAGAACATACTTTGAAGAGAAGTATCAAAGAAAAGTATTGGAGTTAAACAGCATCTTGCGTGTCCAGTTACTTGGATGGATGGATGTTATATGTCATTTCCAAATTAAACGTGAAGAACGTTATAATCATTTGTGACCACAAATAATAACAATGGTAGCTATGAACAGTTTCACAATGGACTTATAATTACGTTATTTTGAAGTTAAGTTTGACCTCCTGGCATGTTTAGCACTTTTCACAGGGACATATTGTAAATATAAGTAAAGATAAATTTAATTAATTGTAATGGTCGCTAACAGATGGCTTAATTAAATTTTAGAAGTGTTAATGTACCAAAATAGTCTTCTATAGCGAAGCTTTAATTCAATTTCGTTGCATAAAATATTAATAATGTAAAATAAATCAAATAATGTGTTAAAATAGAAAGTATGATTTTATCATCACAATATACATATTTGCGTGCCATACTTAGAAACAGGAAATCATAGTAATCCTATTTGTCAATATTGCGTGGTGTATCGTGCAGTTTGCGGCCTTCTATAACAAGTTAAATAAGAGAAAATAATGTTACAAATCGCTGCTTTAAATTTAAACTTCATTTATCTGATTAGTTTCGCAGACTAATTGAAGGTAATAGGCACTAACGGGACGCGCTTAATTAATAATCGATGTCGATATTCTGAATAACGTTAAATATAGTGGTAGCTGAGAAACTCGTTTAAAAATACCTTTAGATATTTATACTTCTTCAAGAAAAACTTTCCAGATATCCTCAGTGTTGGAATTAAAAGAAAATTATAATTTCATCTACGCAAGAAGCAACTTGCAACGGAACGGAAATATGTAGAACCTACTTTTATATCGCAAGTGGTTAACATTTGATGGGAATATATAAAAAAATAAATGCACAAAGGATATTGTTGTCGAATTGAGTAATACCCCTATAAAGCGATTAATTTTTAATCCTGTCGTATTTTCAATATAATTTATAAGGATATGCCAATATTTGATCTAAATCTATTTAGAACAGAACTTTCATCGCATTTAGCTATGTTATGTTACAAGCAGAATTACTGTTTGCATAGCTTCTGATTATAATGTACATTTAGCGCAGCTGTCAAAAACATTTCTGTGGAAAATTATATCAAAAGTCCTCTTTTGGTAATTATTCCTCGAGAAAGACGTAATTCGGACACTGCTTTCCTCTTAACTGTATTCGTCGTATGCTATAAAAATAAATTACAAACAGAACAAAAATTTCACAGGAGAACTGTATACTCTCCTAGATACTGAAGAACCAACGAGTGATTATAAAATATGAACAAGTTGGCATTAAAGGAACGGAGAAATTGATGTAACGTCAACCAATACAAAATTTGCAGGCAAACTGCACTTCAGAGATCAAAAAACACATGATTCACGGTTAGTTAGAAATGTAAAGGGCATTTTATTTTAATTCCATGGTCTCGGTTTAAATACCCTGTCAGTTCATGTTTCTTTTAGTTCTTCTAAATTTATCCTCTACTTTGTTTGACATCAACTTGAACGCTTTCTACTAGGTTATGTTATTGACTGCTAGCAAGAAGTAAATGTTTTTCTAACGATTAACAGGCTACCGGCCCTTCTGAACTTTAGACGTAATAGTAACTCTAGGTTTCATCACCTGTTACTATTGATAATTTTCCCTTCGATTTCGCCCCCTGAAATTTAAAACTTCTCTACTTAAAGTTTTATTAATGCGTTCCCACGCCTATTACCAATCGCTGCTCATCATCTGTTGATAACGAACGCGACACCCACAAGATTTAAAGTTTCCTAAATCTTAAATTATTGCTAATTAATCGATTAAGTGTCGATACAAGAATGTTTAATAGATCCAATAATATCTTATATGTAATAGATCGAGATCTGGTACGACAAATAGCTTAGATGGTTTCCTCGGTTCATATTTTCCAGTACGTGATGGCTCGAAAAGAAAAAGAGTTTGTGATTGAATTCTAAGTACCAACGCTTAATTATCCTTAATGCATTTAATTAAAACTTACATAAGTTAATCGCTATTTAAGTTTAAGTAGACAATTGTCCGAAAATCCCATGTACCCGATGTTGCCAGCAATTTTAAGATAACAGTTAATTGCAGGTCCATTGACCAACACTATTTAAAGATGTTTTGAATATTCCCTATCACAGTTAACGGGATTCTTTTCGAAACTGATTGGGGAAGTTATATAGCAGGAGTTCTGGATAGCATTTGTATTTGGTATTAGAAAATTAATTACGTTCGGATGAGAACGATTGATTAAATTAGTTTACCTCATATGCAATTATTTACATTAATAACTTGAAATATAAGTAGACACACACATGTATGATCTATTTGATATTCTTCTATTTACACAGATTTATGAAAAATAATTGCACAACTCTTTTGATTTCAGGCTAATCCTGAATAGAATAAATTGTGGGAGTCCAATTTAATAACAAAAATTTATAATATGAGCCTGTTTTCCATTTTATTCATAGTTTGGTTCCGTAAGAAGAATAATTACTTCACTACTAGACATTTTGGTGAATTATAACATAACTCGTTAGTTTTCTCCTGCAGTTTAACTATTTAGTTGAGTTCTCTAATTATCCTCAATTAAGGACCAATTATATCTCCCCACGTATTTATTCATAATATTGTAACAAAATTAGTAATAACGTTTGTATTGAATCATCAAGTGGCATCTTCAGTGATGAACTGCGCTTCTAGATTGGATTGTCAGCTTTAACAAATCATATTTTTCAACGTTCGTGCATCATTCTAAAAGTAACAGTTTAAAAATAAATATATTTATCCCAGCTTAGTTAATTCCGGAATTGTTATTAGAGTGTAAAAATATTGAAACTTAAATTGCACTTTGACATAAATATAAGAAGTCAATGTGTACGTGTGTCATTATATAATTAGATATAAACTGTAGATAAACTAGTAAGTCGAAGTAAATAGCATAGTTTAACACAATTACAATTTTCTTTATTATTAAGGTGTAATACTTTTTAATCTTCGTTAATGTCTGATACTCATGTATCCAATTCCCAAACCAATATCTTAGACGTATACTGATTATTCACAACACGGAGCATGTTGTATTAGTGGATTGAGTATTACACTACGGGCGTATAATATAATCTAGAACTAAATAGGAAGTGAACTAGTTTAATCAGCTAAGAGTTTCCTGGCGTCATATTGCTGCAAGCAAAAGAGCAAACGTGATTGTGAATTTGTTAAAAGTAATCTTTCATTTAAACCTTTGCGGTTAAATAAACTTGTACCACTTTCTATTTTTCCATTTTAACTAACTTATACGAAAAATAATTGTTATAAAAGATTTTTAAAATGCGTTACTTTAATTGGCTGTATTGCTTCAAATATCATTTTTTCATCGTAAAAATATTAATATAGAATATAAAAGAACAGAACTATTTCAATCTAAAGCTATTTCCCTATAATAATGAATAATCGACAACAGATAAATAGTTGAAGTGGTATTCGTCATATAAAACTGTAAACTTCTATATTAGTTTATGCACTTACATCAATATTGAATTCAAGTCAAATGCGGATAGTTATTGAAAAGCATTTTGTCGGTTGCTTTTGAAAAAGGTTACACAATGAACGAAATTGCAAACGTGCAAAGATGGACAAAAGTCAATTTTACAAGAATATAAGAAATTGTATTGGGAAATGTTTATAAATAGTGGAAGCTATTATACGAAAGCGATTCACCAATATTCAGTTGCTTAGATATTTCGATTTGTATTCAAAACTTCTAGATATTAATATTGTATAAAATTCTATTCAACTTTTGAGAGAATCGTGAAATACCGACACTGCAATTAAACGTTTTGACCTAGTTTTAAAACAAATAAAACGATGTGTCGTATGAGTGAAGCCAAAGGTAAACGCATGATCCTAAAATTCATATATTTGAAACCGTAGTTTTCGATTATGTTAAACTATCATAAATAGCTAATGCTATGTAGTCTAGTTTATTTATCAACAGTCTACTATAAATTTTCGTATTTAGAAACACTAATTTACTTGTTTATTTTTGTATAGCCGCATTTGGAATTCTAGCGACTGTATTCTGTATCTAAATAAAACTAAATAACTAAATTAATTTTAGTGCATACACGAATTTATTTTAAAACAGTATAGGAGAATACACAAATAGAAATATGTTGTATAAACTATCCTGGTGTGATATAGTACGAAAATTTAAGTTAAAGTACAGATTAAACGTGCTCCTCTATTAGAGCATCCTAAATTGGCACATAACGTAAGCATATTAAGATTACAGTTACTTCATTTCTAGTGCAACTAGCTTTGCTTTTTACCTTAATTTAAGGTTTTAGTCACAAGATTAGCTTAGTCTAGTCTAACGTAAGGTTTAACTTTCGATTTTGCTTCACGCACCGGTTATATGTACTAATGATAAAGGACATGAACAAAGAGTAGCTAAATTTAGTAGGATGAATTGCTAAAATATTATAATTATTTATAACTACTTAGTAGATGGATTCCTTAGGTAAAAGATAAACAGTGTTTGCCACAATCAAAAGTTTGAAGCATCCTTTCCAGTTCAGTTTTAACCAGTCTCGCATAATAGACACTCCACTAGTTGGTATAATGTTTTATTGTGTTTATTGAAGTTTATTTCATTTATCCTTTTAATTTTACTTATATTTTCAAAATAAACAAGTGAACGAAGTTGGCTTAGAATGACGTTTATTCTGTGAACTCCCAATGGACGCCTTGATGGCGTCTTTGCCTTACACTTTTAACTTTGAAGACCATCGCATGCGCTGTTAATTGATTATCACAGGCAAGAACTGGGGTAAAGTCTATTTTTAGCAAAATTAAGTTAAAGGTGGCAACGTAGGTAAATACCGGTAAAATCAGGATATGAGTGGAAACAGGTAAGCATCGAGAGTTATCATAGCTTAAATCGCGTTTAAACATACTCCGTGCAGGGAATAAAAGAGGAGGAACCGCACGTAAAGCGAACAAAGGAGGAAGGTCCAGCTATTTGAGTTAATTTGGTTCTAACGTTCAACTGCTACGATTGTGACAAAGTTATTAGTAATTTAGGCACGTAAATGTCCGCCTTTTCCATACTATTTCTGGTGTATAGCTAAATTTTCATGGTAAGTATGGCTAGTGATAATAGAGGTCTTAGCTTCAGCGATAATGAAGCCTTAATTTCTTTTGCAAAAGCCAGGAAAAGAAAAGTTAGAAGACGAGCCAGCGATGTGAAGGAAAAACCTTGAGAACAAAGCCATGACGTAGCCGAAGATTGTCGCTGCAAAAGATGAAAATGTTTTGGTGATGTTGATGAACAAAATCTATCACTGATAATTACACACTTTAATTCTTTAAGTCCTAACGAGAAAAATATTTACTTCCGGAATAATTAGTGTATTACCCGCAAAGCAAGGAAGGCCTAAAAGGTATAAACATATAGCATAATTGCATGATGCTTCTTATCCGTTCCGGGTTAGAATATAACGTGATGATAAATAAAAGAAGTGCCTTAAATAATTTTTAAGCTTGGAAAAGACGAATTGGAACTATACAAAACTCTTTGAAGAACTGCGACACGGCATCTAAAGACAAATGCGGCTCTAACATTAAAAAGCATAAGTTATTAGGGAAGGTATTAGGCAAACTTAAGTGACATATTTCTAGTTTTAACTGACGAAATAGCCATTACATCCAAAATAAGATAAGCAAGCTGTACCTGCCTGAAAACTGAAACATTTAAAAAATGTTAAGAATGTATTTAGAGCTAAAGATCTTTCGGTGTTATACGAAATTTACCATAACATTTTCAATACATATTTAAATGTGAGCTTTAGTTATCCTAGAAGCGATACATGCAGCTCTTGTGGCAGATTTTCAGCTGAACTTAAGGTAATTCAAAGCAAGCTATCTCATCCAGATGCTAATAACGACATTAGAAAGGATATTGAAGCAGATACATATAAAAAACAGCGGAGAACAATCTTCATAAAGTTAAGGCAGAAGTCGCTTACTAAGAATGGCAAAAAAAGCAAGCATGCAGCTACGCAATGAATGTATTGTCTTGAACTTTCAGAAAAACGTATCGATGTCGAATATTTTTACTAATTACGTCTATTGTAAGACAGTTAACCCGGCATTCTTTAAACATTCATGTGCTGTCAACCAACAGTGCTACCTTCAATTGTTATCCAGAAATAATCGGTGGAAAGGTATATAATGAGGTCACGTCTTGACTTCACTATTTTATTTTTATTCAACTGAATAGCAACGTTAGATATCTGTAAATATTCTGTGACTCGTACTGTGGTCAAAATGAAAACTTTGCGATTCTCGGTACGTATATTATGTGGTCCATATTGCTAAGCGATTAGATTCTGTATACCTCAGTTATTCAATTAGGTGTCACTCGTATATGGAATGTGACAGACACATTGACCTAATAAATCAAAAAGTTCCTGCTGCAATTCCCGAAGAATGGCATAATGAAGTAAGGTCATGCAGAATAAAATCAGAACGTTTTAATGCTGTTAATGTTGGCGGCATTCTTTTTTGTAATTTTATAGAGTTTTTGGACTCAATTTGTAAAACCAAACCTTCATACAAATCACGGTTCGATTAGAGAAGTTAGAATATCCTAACAACAACCTCCCCTAGCAGTCATAAAGGCCAGAGTGATCCGTTTCCCTATTGAAACCCTAGACAGGACCACAATCACACTTCCAGATAAATTGTCTTGACTCCTAAGCTTTATTTCGATATTAAGAGCTTGAATATTAAATTAATCTTATCAATTAAGTGAGCAAGTTATTTTGGTGTCTAATTTAAAGCCAATATCAGCAGACAAATATAGAAATTTATTGAATTTGAAGAAATTATCGGGTATGAAGAAGATTAGCACCTTTTGTGACATGTTGCTTCACACAATTACCGTAAAGAAAAATGCCCTAGCCAAGAAAAATAACAATCAAAAAAACAGAAAAGCGGAAATGATATAACTTGTAATAATTTTTTTCCACATTGTATATGGTAGATCTGTTATTTCCTTGGCCAAAATAGTACCAAGTAGTTATATAAACTATTTTAATATTTTTAGTTCAATAAATTTCAATAACCTACGCAGAATTCGGTTTCAAAATTTAAAATTGAATTTTCTGGAAAACAAAAAATATGACCTTCCCCTTTTCTTCACCGTGCTCTTCAACTTGTAATTTACGAAAGTGACGGTAATAATGCTTCCATTTAAACGCTTTATAGAAAATATTTGAGAAGTTTTATAATTATTTTAAGATCTAGACTTGTTAATAAGCAATTATAAACATTTCCAACTACTTTTGATGATGTGAAATGTAGATACGATGTGCTACACGGTTGTCTATGGATGGGCATTCGTAATTCTAAATTTATGGGTGTACAAGATTTGACGATTAAGTAATCTAACGGGCTGTATAGGTGTTTACTATTTCAATCTTACATCTAAATTGTTACCCCTTTCAATATGCTTCTCACCTATATCTATACATCCTTGTATAAGAATTTTCCATTGCTAAAGACAGAACTGCTTCAGCAGCGTCACCATATCCCCCCTTACCTCGTCCATGGTCTAAAAATGGCCTCCCTATAGTGCAGAATTTACCTTAGAAAACAGCAAAAAGAAACGTGGAGCTAGATTCAGGGAGTAAAATATGTGGGCTAGTACTGATATTCTTGTAACGGTTAGAAACTATTTTTTGAACAATATATTGTGAGCGAAAACGTTACTGTGATAGAGTAACCTACATTCTCTTCATATTTTTCTCTCAGTATAACAGCAGATTTAAAGCAACTTTGCTAAGTAACTATATAGCCAGTGGCATACAGTTAACCACGAATACACCGCTGATGTATAAGGAAACCATCACTATTGCCGTTACTATCATTCTTGAGTATTTCTTGACCGGCAATCATAAATATGCATTGTTGCATAGGTATAAAACCTAAACGTAATTAGGTAAGGTAGATTGACTGTGGATGGGTTTCTATGGGATTAAATACTTTCGTTGGTTATTGCTTAAAGTTAGTTCTGCTGACTTACTTTGCAGACAAAAAAAACAAAAAGGATCAAATATGCGTTGTCTAAATACCAAAAAGTTCATTCAGAAACTGAAGGGATGCAAACTATTTTATTTCTTAATATTGTAATCATATGAATTTTCATTTCATTTAGTATAAAATTGACAATTCAACTTAAAATAGGGATTCTGAACTTTTTTGCTGTAAAGTGTTGAATTTGATTAATTCTTTGCACTAAATATTTTCTAAATAGATATATGCGTTGGGTGTTTTGAAAACTTATTTACGTACCAACTAGGGAGTAATTGGTAGTAATTATTTGGAAGGAAAATTCAATAGAACATTAACCAAGAGTAGTGAAAAGATTCAATTTTGTATTCTAACAGTTAAATTGTATATCCAAGATAGTATAATTATTTAATCTTTGGTGTAGATTTTTTACAAAAATGTTAAACATGTAAACGTTAATTGCGATTTTGTTAAAATTATATAAAATGCTTACGCTAAAGTTCTCCATAGTTTGTTATAATTTACATATTTCTGCAGAATTCCTGTCTTCTGTTGTGTAATTTATTCAATAATTCTTTGAAATAATAGTAAATAATAGAAACTGTAGGAAATGCTGCACACTTTAGATAATATACAACTACTAATAAGTACTATACAAGGTGTTTCAGATAATATGGCATTCCTTTTAAGGGATGAAAGCGGACCCTATAGACAACTCAATAAGCGTAAAATTAAAAGCAATACGAACACTAAGGATTCTTTTTTTTTAATAATGACAATTCGACTACGCACATGCTTTCAAATATGACAAATATCACCGTGTAAGTGTTTTTTACTAACATTTCCGTAGTAGAGCAGAATTGATCGTATGTATTTTAAATTTTAAAGTAGACGCATAAAAACAAGACTGTAAAATGATACACCTCTATAGATGTCAGTGGTCGATATCTTGATAAACGAAGTTATGCCAATTTATGTCAGTTACCAGATGTGTTTCGTTAATTAAC
This sequence comes from Phrixothrix hirtus, assembly GCA_024586415.1. Taxonomy (NCBI): domain Eukaryota; kingdom Metazoa; phylum Arthropoda; class Insecta; order Coleoptera; family Phengodidae; genus Phrixothrix; species Phrixothrix hirtus. The sequence continues at coordinate 4,904 of JAHWXV010543707.1, read as the reverse complement.
CAGTGTTTTAATAATAAAAAACTAAATTGTAAATTGTGCCCATTTACAATGTGTTTGACTGATTGGTGCTTTTATCTTAATAAAATTGTACAGCGTTCTGTAATAATGAATAACTTATATAGATATTGTTCAATTAATATGGATCTAAAAACTGAAAAATTACATTAAGAGAAATAAATTTGCTCTTTAACATCTTTAATTACTTGTAGTTTTCACAAAAAATGTTCCTAAAGGAATTTGTAATAATGTAGATGAAATTTGTAAGACAATGTAATTGACCATTTAGGTAATTAATTATGTATCTGAAGAAAATGTAGGGGAAAATTGTTTTGAAAGTTTCAAGACGTAAAGTAATTAGATTATGTCTGATCAATAAGATTGTTTCAAAGATATCAACTATTACAATATCCCACTTTTTTAAAATTGCTTCTCAAACAGCGAATAAAATAACGTTTGATTATTCTAAGCCGAATTGGGCTAATTATTATACCATTCTTTTGAATACTGTTACTAAACCAACTAGAAAAATCTAAAACGTTTCAAAGCGTAAGGTTTTTGTTTTAAATATAGGATGATCTCACGTAATTTCAGAAATGGAAATCGATTTTTAGGAGTAAAATTTAAAAAATGTCAATAAATAGTTGCTTAAGCTGTTTTTACGTTTAAACACATTTTAGTACAATGCATGACTAAACTCTATTATTATTATCAGTTATTAATAAATAACTTCTTCAAAATTGTTAAAAAAATTGTAATCATCATTTCTAAATTCTTTCAATTGTGTAAAACGGCAATCCCCTTATCCTCTTATTTATTATAGTGAACAAATCTAAATGTGCTTCTACAGCTGTGAAAGCGCATGTCGCTGTAATTTGATACTTTTAGGAAGGTCAGTTATAATTTTATGGATGATTTAACAGTTTTGACTTAAATGCAACCATAGGTGGCTCGTTGTATATAATTTGAGAAAGAATACCTTTTTGTATTCGTATTACTTTTAATTTTACTTATATTAGGGTGTGTATAGGGTCTAATTTCATCCCTTAAAAGGAACTGCATATTACCTGAAATACCCTGTATAATTGAATACAATAGCCGTTAATAATGGTCGCTCTCTGGAGTTTACAACTCTTATAATTATAAATTCTCTCAGTCAATATAAGATGGCCTAGTATGTACATTTACGAGAAATGAACATGAAGCTTGACCGAGCTTTTAAATCACCCATTTTAAAGCTTTCTTTGGGTTTAAAATAGGTACTACACATTGTACAACTGATAAAGGTTTCAGAATAGAAAAGCTTACTTTTACTTTAACTTGCTATTAACGGTAGTGTATAATCGCAGGAAGTTAAAATGTTTAGAATTTACGAAAATAATTATAAGTATGGATATTCAATGTATAGGATCATCAATATATAATATTATGTTACCCTTAGAAGTCATTACTATCAGGAAAATTCTGTTTATCAACATTAAGTTGTTTGTAACAAAATTATCATCATTTTACACCAATTGTTTAATGTGCAGGGTTTATAACATAATATTTAGCACTACAAATGGAATGAGGTCGTTCCTATACATTATTTTATATTTATAAATAATTTTTATTTTTTAGCATTTAATGACCTTTTAGAAACAAGATATTTTAATTAAACTCCACATATTTTTAAAACTTTGTTTTAACAGTAGAACGTACCAGTTTCCGCGTCACGCATTGTGAGAGATTATTGCACATAATTGCGGAATAATAACATTTATTTTCTTCTTCTCCCGACCCTTCTGTTTTGCATTTTTACATTAGTTTTACAGAAAATTTGAAGTTGTTATTTTAAAAGTTTCTAATATCTAAGAATCCCTATTGCATCTATCAAATAAAGTTATTTTATTTCAAGATTAATTGATTTTTAGTTAACTTTAATTAGATATCTGTAATCATTCAACAAAAGTAGAATTGATGTTAAAATAATATTTTATGATTTATTAATTCTTTCAAACTCGGTAATTAGAAATTATCAAATTTTTTATTCTGTTTGCATTTATATAATATATAAGTCAAATTGCTTGGAGTGGCTAGTGGTCGAAATTTGTACTTCTCAATATTTTTAGTTAAACCGATACATCAAATTTATCTGTTGTTACATATTAAAAGGGTTAAAATAAATCCAATTAAAATATAATGCATACTGACGAAACTTTGTTAAAGTTGGGAAATTGCCGACAACAGGAGCTACGTATTTATTTGCCGTAAGTGTAACTTTCTAGATTTATTATTTGATTAATTCCAATTAATTGTCATTAAGTGATAATTGAAACTACATTATTCATATTACTTCTTATATTTTAAGACCCTTTCAATATCTTAAAAAGTTTGACAGAAAATAAAATAAGAACATAGGTACCTTATTTAATATATTCAATCAAGGGCAAGATTGTATTTAGCAAACATTTAACAAATTTGCAAACATAACTTAAAGTCTTGATATATTTTGTACTTACAATGTAGTAGGTGTCGCTCGTATAAAAGCAACTAAGTTAGAATTTACGACGTTTTATGAGCTCAGCGTTGTAGATTGTGAAATAAGTTAGAATTTACGACGTTTTATGAGCTCAGCGTTGTAGATTGTGAAATAAATTGAACTCAAGTAGACCGTAGGGTGGTTTAGGTTCGACAAAAGTCGATAAGACAATAACTTCAGTACACTGAAAACAGTAAGATTTAATAGAATTTTAGAGGGGATTTTTTTAAATAAGTTATTTAAACCGCAAATAGGAGGCATAGTATGTTGACAGCACCATTTGGTTCTAACCTAACGTTCAGTAATTCTATTACGGGTTTCTACGTTTTTGCCTAAAAAGTATATGTCAATAGCTCTTGGCGACCTTTCAGAGTCAAATTTTATGTTGCCATCAATGATAATATAACAGTAGGTAGATTAATATATAATGGATGTGAGCTTGGTTTAAATTACGTTTCATGGACAATTAATATACCGCCGGGAAACGGATTTGATGTTTCACTAGAAAGTTGATTTTCCCAACCGACTTGCCCTAAACAGCTTGGACGCGGATTTACTATTCTTGCATGGGGTAGCTCTAAATTTCTGGCATTATCGCCCAATTTTGGCAGGGTTCATATTCTAAAAGACATTTGGAGATCACTCAATTGTAGAGTTATAGCCTAAATTTCAAGACAGAATTTCTTACGAATACCTTATTCAATTTGTAAACTAAGTATGGTGTACTTAAAGTTATCATTTTTGTTAAAGTTAAATGTAACGTAACTTTAGTCAATATTAACTTTTGAGTTTTATGGGCAGTGATGATTTAATTTTATTTAATCCTAATAAGGATTGGAATATTAATTAGTAGTTTTCGGTGAATTAAAATATGGTTACCAGGTTATTGGAATATCAGTGATAAAATTGTATATAAGTTTATCTTGTAGCCATCAATTTACGAAATGTTTAATAATAATATTTCTTAATTTAAGGAACTTATCTTATGAATCGGGTCTTCTATTTCAAAATTTTTGTAAATACTTCACCATTCTGTTAATATGAAGGTATTAGCTTGTTTGTTTATCTAATATATTTAGTTAAGTGCATGGAATTTATGATTTGTAATTCTAATTTTTTTTCTAAATATTAAGTGTATCAATGGTAAAGGATTAGTTTCGATTAGGTAATCTATAATTGATAATATTTTATTGTAAACAGACTAATTGGTCAAGAACTGTAAACGATTTCTTAGATCTCCATGAACAAGTAACATCTAAAGCATGCCTTACTGTCAGTTATACTATCCGACTGAAGACTATTTTTGATTCAGAAAAGTTTAATTCTGGTATATTAATTAACGAAATATACAAAATCGGAAAGGCATAAATATCGAAAAATTTTCCCTGGCTGGGATTTGAACCCAGGATTTTTGGATAGATACTCCAACGTGCTAACCATTGAACTACCAAGAACCATATACCAGCCTGTTGAAAATTTTTCTGTATATGTACCACTTTTGAAGTAACGATGTTTATACTAACTTGCCAAGATTCGGAGAGTCGACAATGCCGTCGGATTCACACCTAATCGATATATTATAAATATATTTGTGCGAAGTTAGTTGTTTTCGAAATTAAACATTTGTGTTTAATGGATTATGACATTAATATTTGAAGAGGTTGTGTATAATTCAAATTTAGAAATATACAACTCAAAACTACTAGGATCCAGTAGTAAGGATAAATATGAATTAATTAAATATACAAAAACGGAGAAGGCACAAATATCGAAAAATTTTCCTTGGCCGGGATTTAAACCCAGGAATTTTGGATAGATACTCTAACATTGCACCACCAAGGACCATATACCAGCCTGTTGAAAATATTTCTATATATGTGCCACTTTTGAAGTAACGATGTTCATACTAACTTGCCAAGGTTTGCCAAGATTTATCCTTGCAACTGGATCTTAGTAGTTTTGCGTCTTATATTTCTATATTTGAATTATACACAACCTCTTCAAATATTACTGGTATATCAAGTTAATTGATTTGATCAACTTTGAAGTTGAGCTTCGCAAAATATCTTATTCTAAAATTCTGTAATTCCTAGAATAACCTAAATTTTAAGAAATATGGAAACGTATTAAGCCGTTTATTTTTGTATATCAAGGGGTAGAAATAATTTTATGAACAAACTCTATTTAGCATTGATTTGACTACTTTCTACAATAATTAGAACTGAATATTACATTCATATATATGTAGGTTTACCTTTCTTATCCATGTATTGTAACGTTTACACGACCCTAAAGAATAACCCGAAACGCGATGTAAAAAGAATTCATATTAATTCTACGCATTTTACGCGATATTCTTAAATGCGGGAGTGTAATTAAGAAACAT
>JAHWXV010543430.1:0-15336 GCA_024586415.1 Phrixothrix hirtus | reverse complement strand
ACAAAGAGCATTCAGGCCCGTATACGATATAGTTTATGAAAACATCTTTCAGATCAGAAATTATTTTAACCTCCTTAATTACGTTCTTAGATTCGATATCTTTATCTAATTACGTATATTTACTGAGTTCACTGCTCGGAATCGAATATTTTGTGTTTATATCTAGTTCGGTAGGTTCACCTGCCTCTTTTTGTTTAATTTTACTAGCTTGCATACGCATTAATACATTTACACTGTCAACTTCACAATTACTGTTCATTCCCAAAATTAAAACATAAGGCAATGTGCTACATACACCTACTTCTAAATTACCTATAAAATATATACTATGTAAATATATTAAAGGTACGGGTATCGTTATGATTTACGGCGAGAATACTTGTTGTATGTGAACTGTTTCTGCAATTTATGTGAGTCCACATGTGCCGTTTTTATCAAGCTAATTGATATTACAGTGTGATACAAAACTGTTATTTGGCCTAACTTCACAATAACTTAAAATTTTAAATATTGAAGCGCATTGTTCCACGATTGCCTGAAACGGTTACTTTGTAGATATTGAAACCAGAGGCGTTCTGTGCCTCCACAATAACTTCAACACCTTAATATTAATAATACGTAATATTAAATTATATGCTACCGATACAATAAATGTCAGTCGTGCAAATTCATCTTTTGTGGGTGGGAGTATTATTTTGATGGAACAGGACTTTTTCGCAAATTTTAGGCATTAATTTTATGTAATATTAACCAGTTATATATATGATGTCTTCCCATGGTAAATTATGGACAAAAGGTACTCCTTCGAAATTCCAAAAGTTCTTCTCATGATCTTGCTGGTTGAAATTTTCGAGGTTTTGATGAAACCCTATGACACCACTCCATACTCTTACGTTTCGACTGTGGATCAATGTGGATCAAAGTGATGAACATAGATTTCATGTACTGTTACAAACTTTTGTAAAATTTCATTTGACACTTTCTTAATTAGCGGTGACTTATCTGGCATTCTTAGTCATTATCGTTTTTGATATGTAGCGGATAGGGACTTTTTAAGATATTATAAAAGATTTATTCGATGCTACCTGTGGAAAAGCCACCCCTCTCCGCTATAAATTCCATGGCAAACATTCAATCATTAAATACCATATCATGTATTTAACCAATATTTGTTTGGCAACGACAATTTTTGGTTGTCCGATACTTAATGCAAATTTAAAATCTTTTGATCAGTTGTTAATAACCTGACATGAAGACCCAGATTATTCTTATACTTTAGTTATATCGTAGTCGGCCCCAACTGGTGCAGTGGTTAGCATTTTTGCCTCTGCACCTAAATGACGCGGGTTCAAACCCGATCGAGGTCGGTAAATTTTTCGGCGGGGAAAAATTTAAAAAACATGCCTTCTTCTCGGATAAGGAAGTAAAATCTTAGGTCCAGTGTCAATGTAATGTTTAGCATGTTTGAAAACTCCTACTAGCGGTGGAACTCCTCCAGATTCGGCAAAATTCTAGTAAATATGGCGAAATAACTATATAACAGTTCTAGTCCAAGAGGACCAAGGGAAAGTCTGCATCACGAACTCTCAGGCACAAAAAGAAATAAGTAAAAAAGTTGTATCTTTATAAATTTCTTAGGGCAACAAGCCTTTTTTACAAATATATTTTGTCATAGCCCTTATTTCCATTTAATCCATTTCTAGAAAAATCCGAAATCACAAATTAAATTGTTAAGTTTTAAACCAAAACAGATTGACAAACAAATCCTCACGTGTACTTATGTACTTACGACAATAATTGATAGTTTAAAAGATATCTTTATTTAATTTTTCAGTCAACGGTAACTATAACAATAAACTATGGACTGGCCTCATAAGGTAATTATGAAGTATCTTCATAGATGACATTTAATGTACTTATTGACTTTTATACAGGGTATAATAAAAATGCTGAACTCACTATGTACAAGCGGCTTCTATGACTAAAAATAAGGAAAAAGGTTTATAAAAATATATATCCCACAATGGCTAGTTACTGACTTATACTAGTTAATTAATTAGTTACACGATTTAAAGTTTTCAGGCAATTATCAAGTATATAATCCATGCAGTGTCAATGATGACAGTTGATGAAGTCATTGAAGTCATTGGTAGGATGCATGTGGTTCCTGGCACGCGAATTTAAACGTGATCCAATAAAGTCAGCTGTGCATTGCTGCTCGTGGAAGTTATTTGAACACTTATTGTTATTGTTATTGTTATTTATATTGTTATCTTTGAAAATTCTAGTATTCGTAGTTGTAACTCAATAATGAACCATTTTAGGACATGTGTATATAAACTGTTTTCCTTATTTTTAGCTGTAGAAGCTGCTTGTAAATAGTCTGTCATCATTTTCGTTACACCCCGTATAAATATGTTGACTTAATTATTGGAAGTGGCCAACTAGCACAATTCAAGGTTAACCACTTATGTATAAATTTCTATAGCGAAGCCATTAAGTTTGTTTAACAAATATTTATTTTACAATTTGCAATTTATAGTAGTTGATTTAAAGTGTAAGTTTTCAGGCTGTAGCGAAATTAAATAACGACAAACCTAGTTAGTAGGTAATTCATGAAAGAAGTTAACATATACATTTGTGTATGTAACATATAATGCCAAGTTCATTCAATGTAGCACAAATTATCTGTGCTCATCTATCCTAATTGGCGGGTTAATTTTCTCATGGCGCGTGTTAATTAGTTTCTGATTGCAATAATTAATTTTCAAACATTAGGTTATCATTTATTGTCTTTTACAATTTCAATAGAAACTAACCAGTCTTCTTCATTGAGTTCGGTCACGATTCTTTTGTTTGAGAATTATTTGATTGATGACCTCTCGATCTGTAGGGAATAAGTTTCACGTCAAATTTTTACGTAACAAAATTTCTAAGCTATGGTTTTGCTCGATACGTTCTAATAGTAATGTAGGTTATTATACCTACAATGATTTTAAAAGATTTGAACAAAATCCTAGCAGCCTCAGTTAGCATGTTTGCTTCTGTCTTGCGGTTGCGGGTTCAAACCCGTTCAAGGTTGGTAAATGTTTCCACGGGGAGAAATCTAAAACAATGCCTTCTTCTCAAATAGGGAAGTAAAATCGTAGGATTCATGTCAATGTGATGTTTGGCAAGATGGAACTTCTCCAGATTCGCCAAAATTCTAGTAGGTATGGCGAAATGACTATATGGCAATTCTAGTCCAAGAGAACCAAGGGATTTTCCGCAGCCAGAAGTCTCAGCCACAGAATAAAATAAAAACTCAAAACAAAGGTTTGCGCATTGATTGATAATTATGCCAAAAAGAATATTTTCTTTTTTTAACTAACAAATAGTCCTAATGGTGAGAATGTTTTATTGTAGGAACTAATAGATACATGTATCTAACATGTGAATATGTAATAAATTATCGATAACATAATTTTTGGATATTATTATGATAACCTTCAAGGTTTAATTTTTTTGATGTCCTAAGACATCAATGTACTTTAACTACTAATTAATTTTGACTAATCGCAGTTTTAATTTTAACGAAAATGGGTAAAATTTTCTTTCGTAATTTAGTTTGATATTTGTTAGCAAGAAGAGGATCGCTCTTAGTAACTCTCCATTTGATGAATTATCATATATTTGATAGTTAAACTACTTACTAACCTTTTAAGTATGTCTCTTGTTGATATCGCAACAATACGTTTCTTAGGATTTGTATTTTTTAAGATCAATTTGTTGATATGTTATTGGTATCTTTAGTTTTTTTTAACTATGACGGGGTATTTATACAGAGTTGTGAAAATCTTTTAATTTAAAGAAATAAAGTTTGGGACATCGGATGAGATGTACCCTGCGTTGATTTGCCGGCCGGTCAATCTGTTGGAATTTTTTCTCTTTTTAAACTTGGCAACTTCTAGTTCGTTTATAATAATATTTGCACTAACTAACTCCTAAGAAGAAAAATTTTATGAATTGAACAATGCATCTCTTAGATAAATGGATTTTGTTTGGATTTTTACATATAAATAGCTACCCTCCAATAGTATACACCATAAGCAGTATAAATTTGCTATTTACTGATATTTCAAAAAGTAACTGTTTTCACTTTTTAAGGTTTAACACATCCTTATATCCCCTAATACTTAGGCTATTGTCATCATCTTTGTGCATAAATATATTATAACTTCTTGTACAAAAGTATTCAAGGGAATGTAATCCACGATGTTTCATAAACATTATGCGTGACTGGAGTTTTTCACTTGAACAGATATTTTCCACTAAGAGTTTTCTATATATAGCCTTTTACATAATTACAGATTTGGCTTTACTGTCAAAGCTCATTGTTTATCGACGATAATCTCCACGTTACGCTTGCGTGGAAGGTGCATTTTACTCAATTTATTATTAATTTTTGCGTTGGTTAATTCAGTATGGCGTCATATATTTGTTTGATGCCTTTTCTTCTTAGCTGTTTTATTATTTTTTCGAGCTAATTATCTGATATTAATTCCTCTCCAATTTCTGATGCATGCTTATAAAACCCGATGAATGTTCCTACCTCATAACATACTTGGTAGGTTATGAAAAGTTGCATTTGAACCATTGTTAGTTATTAAAGTAATAGAAGAAAGTCGAATTCTTTCACCGCCATTAATACCCTGAAATAAATAAATGCACTGAAGAATAATAAGCTAAATAAAAAATATAAAGAAAATAAATATATGTGACTCAGATAAAAAGCTTTCATTTTATACAATTTTACGTTTTGTTGTTTATTAATTCATGTAACATTAAACAAAGTTTTTTTAGGTTATATTTTGGCAGATGAAGGATACGATGTATGGTTGGGAAATAATCGTGGAAATACGTATTCGAAAAGTCACATCTCGTTGGATCCTTATAAAGATGCTAAGAAATTTTGGAATTTTAGCCTTCAAGAACTGGGCGTAATTGACTTACCAGATTTGTTTAAATACGTGAGAAACACAGCAAGGCAGAATAAAATATTTTATATTGGTCATTCTCAAGGAACTACTGTTTCTTATATAATGTGCTCAGAAAAACCGGAATGTAATGATTATATTAAGGCAGCATTTAGCTTAGCTCCAGTTGCATTTTTACAAAATTTACATAGTCCCACTATTCGAATTTTTGCCGCCATTTATCCAGCAATAAAGGTAAATTTACTAATAATTGATTTTGAAATTAATACAGTGAATGCATGAATTTACATATTTTTATAACAATACTGAGTATTTGATATACAAGGGTGGTTTGAAATGTCCGCGGATGGAGATGAAAAAACAAGTTATAGTTTTTAAAACGGTTTTATTTTTCAACCTAGCCTCCAAGTATTTCAATGCACCAATAAATTTACCTCATTCTAAAAAATTTTTTTGAAAGGCATGGAAAATGCCTTTTTACAACTGCAATCGCTCCTTTATTGGGTGAAAATCACTTTGAGGTTTAGAAACAGGTGCAAGTAGAAGGGAATCAAATCTGATGAATAGGGTGGGATTTCTAACAATTCATAGTTTAATTTTTTAAGCTTTGCCTTCGTCACAGCACCTTTTTTCGCAGTTACCCGAACCTAGTATTACCCGGTTATCGTTTTATTTTTGACACAATAATCAATTATTAAAATTCATTTTGAATCCCATATTCATATCCCATATCTTTTTGTTTACTGCGTTGCTTTATGATCTGTTATTAATAATTGATTGGATAGCATGCGTTAACTTTAAACAATACAGCAAAGAATATTTTAAACTGTTTATAAAATTTTGACTCTTGAAGGTGGTTTCCACCTGTCAATTTGTTAAAAGCGTCGAGTACTTTTGTAAAGATTACATAGGATTATCCTATAACTGTACCTTGCATACTTGTATTTATTTTTGCATGGCCAAAACCAGATTAAAATTTAAACAAACATTTATTATTTCAAATATAAATAAAAGATGTACATATAAATAAGTTTTCATTAAAAATTAAATTTTAAAACAAATAATGTTTCTAATATAAAGCGGTTAACCTATGTGACGTGATTTGCGGCGTAATATTAGCAATTTAGAGAAAAATATAAAATTTAAAATTTGAAAAGTTTGCTAACTTATTTAAATGAAACCAAACAAAAATTTTATTTCTTCACTGTTTTAATAATGTTTGTAAATTGTTACTTACTTGACGTCCAATTTTCGTTAGTAAATATGACGTCTATCAAGATTGCAAATTCGGATTATTGCGTGGTTTTCTTGGTGAATTTGGTAAATTGAGCTATCCAAATTTGCTTTGATCCTGGGTTGTGTATTGTTACTGCCTTGTGCTAATTTTCGAAATCACTTCTTCGCTGGACTTGTATCAGTAATTAAGATATCAAGATCTATTTACCAACTAATCGATTTCTTCATCTTGACACAGGACTTACAATACTTGTTTAATCTAACTACGTAGGATTAAAGCTGGAACCCAAGGACTTCGATTTCTAATGGTGCAGGATCTTTTATAATTTTTCGTTTCCATGACTACGAAATTTGTGCAAAGTCCTTTTAACCAATCCTGTCTAAGAGTTTTAAAAGTTTATCTGTTTCTGTCTATTACAGAATAGGTTAAACTTCCCACGACTTCTAACAATATTTTCAAATTTTTGTTGGGGCTGTTAACTTTTATTTATACCTGTCTGGATTTCTTTAGAATCACCTTTCTAACTCTCGTCACGCACTAATAGAAACTTTAAAACTTGATTTTATTTAAAATGCAAATATTTAAGAAAATATTTTAACCTTTCCTATTTAACTAAACTATAATATTTTCTTATGTTGATTACACTTTAATTGAATTAAGTAATTAATGTGTAATGAAAACTTTCTTGAACGATTGCTGTGACGGCTTCTTAGTTGTGTTTCTAATATATATTTAGCAAATCAAATTTTAACAAATAATAAATAGTGCTCTTTTCAGGCTCTCTTTGAATGGTTAGAAATATATGAATATTTACCACAAACTGAACGACAAGCTAAACTCGGGGAATTCATTCAAGATAAGGAATTTCTGCAGAATGTTATACTGTTTATGATTTTCACAGTCATAGGATTTAACTACAATCAATATGATAAAAGTATGTTATCTGCAATGCTTACACATTATCCTGCAGGTTGCTCAGTTAAACAAGGAGTCCAATTTCTACAACAAATAAATTCAGGTAAGTAATAAATCTCTATAAAATATGTTCAACTAATATATAAATTATTTAGGCCAATTTCAGCAGTATGATTACGGAGCTTTAAATTCATTAATGTACACGGCTTCTGAGCCACCTAAATACGACTTTAATAAAATAACAGCGCCGTTTTATTTGTATTATAGTGGGAACGATTGGTTAGTAAACGTAGAAGGTGTATTAAAACTTGCTGCAAAGCTTCCTAATCTACAAGAAAAAATACACATAAAATATGATAAATTTAATCATTTGGATTTCCTTTATGCAATTGATGTACGATCGCTTCTTTATAATGATTTACTAGAAAAAATGAAGAAATGCCAAAACCAGTAATTCCACTTTGTTAGTACTATCTTGTTGTATACACTAGTGCAATCATTATTTATTTTGTCGAACTCAACATATTTTGCATTTGGAACTTATTGTTAGTGAAGATTTAGATAAACAGAAAGTGAACTAATTAGCTTTTTACTTAGTAATAGAATAGCAATAAAATGTAATACGAGCGGCATTAAATTTATAAAAGCTAACAATAGGCTTGTGGGAAGTATCAAGAAATTGATCACAAAGTTAGAAATTAATTAGCGTCGAATGTTGATAAAGTTTTGAATAGTGAAATTTTTGTATAATGCTCCACAAATAAACGGAGCATATAAAATTAATAAATAAATAAATGCGAAAATAATAGATATTAATTTATTTATTTATTTGATACGCAGAGCTCTTAATTTACATATGAAATACAAATTTCAATTAAAATAAAAGGTAATTATATGAGCTACTAAATTTTAATTTATTTAATTATTTAGAGTCGGCATAGAATAGACACACATGCTTAATAATTAAAAAATTACCCTTTTTGTAATTTTGCTGTAAGTGCTTGACCTAATTATTGATGAAACATTAGACATATATAAGTGCATAATTTATGCACTAAAAGAATGTCGATATTGCAAATTACTTATTAGAGCTAAGGTGAATTCCCTTTAAGGTTATTACTAAAACAAAAGCGAAGGAATATCAATTAAAGTATAATTAATAAAAACATAGCTGTGTACCAGTTTAAATATTTTGAAATCTTATACAATTATTTTATATTAACTGGAAATAATTGTATACATAAGGAATATATTTCATTCTGTTTAATTATTTCTTTACCGCCACTAGGTTCTAGAACAATTTAACAGCATTTTTATTTTTATTAAACTTCTGTCTAAACATATTGATTACAAACTGACCAAAGACACTTCCGATGCATCCTTTCCCATTAGCAAGCGTTGAACTTGCACACACATGAAAGATACCTTAATTTACGACATTATCACTCCTAATCCTTGAAACAAATATATTTATGTAATATAAAAAAGTTTGAATATATGACAAAAATAAATTCTAATATTTAATTAATGTTTGGAGTTTGATTTAAATTATGAAAGTAAACAAAATAAATTTAACGATTTTTAATTATTATTCCTATAATCCTAGGAAGCGAAACGAAATCATGTTACCAGTTAAATTTAATCGCAAATATATTGAAACACTGAAAGAGAAAATCATATACCGCTACGAAACCCCTAGAATAACAACATCCGATAACGGACAACAATATGCCAATAAAATGTTCCATCCACCGGCAAAACCTTTGCAAATAAGGCAATAGGTACAATAATCTCCCAATTAATAAACAATGATCATAAAGACTTGAACACCTACTTATCCGAAATATGGTTTGCAATAAATACGACTAAATAGAAATCGACCGGGTTTACACCAGTATTATTAAGAATTTATAACGATAATAGTTATTCTACAGCATGTAGCGTAAATAGGTTACATGGTGGACTGGTTCGAGATTTGAATTTATCAAAATCTCAGGCAGAGCTACTAGGTTCACATTTGCAAGGATATCAAACTGTTAGCTTCAAATATACGTATTTTAGCGTATTGAAATCGCCAGAAGAAATTGTCATAATATTTTTCGAATGATGAGAGTTTTTTCTTCTACAATAATGTCGACAAGTTAAGCATTGTGCTGAGATTCTTCAAAATTGAACTTAATAGATGTTCTTTTACTTACCCGAAAAATACACCTTTCAGTTGCAGTGGACATGCATTTTAAATAAAATAGTACTATGGAAATATGGCACACCTTCTTAACAAAATTAATTACAGAAGGTCTGAAAAGTACAGTAATGCTGATTTAACATTTGTTGCAATTATGTGTTGACTATAACTTATAATCCGAGTTCTTCATGTTAAATTGCTGAGGTTAAACTTCGGTAAGCTCAGGATTGCCAGCTATTAACTAAATTATCAGTTAAATGACAAGTAAATTGCGGAAAAGGGCGCTTATCAGATCTCAATGGTAATATAATTGATGAGGGAAAATTTACTAGAGATTTATCACTTCTAACAAGATCCCTCGTATGCATAATAAATAAATTACACAAAAATTATATATCATTTAAAGTAACAGGAAAATATAATGTAAATATATTTACTTGGAGATATAAAACGAGTACTTCTATCTAAAACTTTTTTTTAAATATTTACTTCTTGTATTTATTAATATTTTCATACAACTATGAATATGAGATAAAAGTTGAAACATCAATTGATTATAAATAAGTTTATCTAAAAGTAAAGAAGATTAATAAAGGTTTTATATCCAAAAACAGATATTTTTACATTACTATAATAAATAACCAAAAGAAACAAACTCTAATTTAAAACAAGATTATCACATGAAAATATAGCAGATAACAATGGTTGACAGTGAGTTGCTCAACTTCCCATAATATTTAATATAAACGATATAGTCAGAATGAAAACAAACAATAGAATAGTAATGGTTTAAACGACAAAATTTCTTTTCATTTAATAATAAAGTTTATAAAAATGACAAATGTTTGTTAATGGGCTGTCCCCTTTCCTCCATTCTTGCTGATATGTTTCTTAATCACTTTGAAATTAATAAATTAAATAAACGTTCTTTATTTATTAAACATATTAAATAGTATATGCGATTTGTTGATATTATTATCTTTAATGGAACTAATACTGACTTTTTTGAATTGTTTGACATAATCAAAAATTTACATACAAATCAAAAATTCACTATGAACTTAATATTAACGGATAATTACCATTTTTAGACCTTTTACTTCAAATTTACAACAAAATTTTAGTTTTGGCATTTATCGCAAAAACAACTACTTCTTATATCATTCTATTCTTTTGAACACTTTTGAACACAAACTTGCCTCTCTTCGTTATTTTTTTCACCGTTATAATTACCCTCCTAAATTATTTTTCCAAATTTACAATAAACAAATTTAAATATAATTTACAGTTGGTACTACATTAAAACCAATTACAAAAAATTTTTCTTATACAATTTCATTGCTTATCATTAATGTTTTATCTTAAAAAATTGCATAATTTTTTAAATAACATAACATTAAAACAAATTTTGTCACATAAAAGACCGTGTACCAGATTTGCAGAAAAATGGTATCTGTAAACAAAGTTGTAAATAATATCGAAACTGCCTATGTGGGTCAGACTAAGCGTCACTTTTGTACTCGTGTTTATGAACACATGGCGCAGATCCGTCTTAGAAGGGTATTTCAAATTTCGCTAAATATGTTTACAATCGAGCCACATGTTTGACACTTCTCTAATATTAAAATTTTACGTAGTAATTTAGGAGGTTTTTCTCTTTTAAACACTTATAAAAGCTTTTTTATTAACTCTTATAAATTTTATTTTAATAAAAATCCTATAAATGAAATAATTCCTCCTACTAACCATTTTTTAAAATTTATTATTGATAGTTTTTCATCATAAAACATTTTTCATCAATTTAGACATCTTGTTTGCTTCTAATTTTTTTTGTGTAGCTATGATTGTTTTTAGAAAAAACAAAAACAAATTCATATTTTTAAAAATAACAGAAATTCAAATTTTGAATTTCATATAAATAGGTATGCCGTTTATTTTATTTTAATTCAATTCATAAGCTCGTTTTCTTTATATTTTACTTAATTACCTTTAAAAATGATCTTTTATTGATAAGATCGAAACATGTTAGAATTTAAATAAATTCTTTTAAGAATATTTGGGTTGGCTTGAAGTTGATAATTTATAGGAAGAATATAATTTAGTGTATCAATTGCAGATACAAATGACACAAATCTTGGCAGTTCGCGTGTCAAAGACCCCAAGGAGGATTTATCTTACGCGTCATCGGAAGATGATAATCAGCATGTTGTTCGTAGACCCTAATTAATTAATTTTTGATCAATTCTTGAAGGAAGAAATTGAAGTGGAGCTTTCATTTAGCTTTTTATCCAATTTCGAAGTGGATGACCTGGCTAGAATAAACAGATGCTGTTATAAAATCTAAAGTAACCTTTTAAAGCTAGAAAACCTGAAACACATTGCATAACTAAATACGCTATGTTGTTACGTTGTAAATTAATATTAGTTATAGTAAGATTAATTTAAAATTGCCTTATTGTACTTAACTCTTCGTTTGGTTCCCGTACAGTTTGGTTATTTAAATAATGCATATTTTAGGATGCGCGCTCTATGTCACGCTATTTTGGTTGCCTACCTTTAATTACCATTGTTGCGAATTTATCATCAACGGCCTGCTTAAAATATTTTGTTTCATCCAACATTCGAATTTCTTAGTGACCGCTTCGTGTCAAGTTGTTGCTCGAAATTTTGTGTTTTTTGCTCTTCTGAGTATATTTTTACGTTCTCTTCAAGGAAGACTCGTCCTAAAAGATGAAGTAAATTCTTAATTTTACATTATTTTGCTGATTACAGCATTTAATATCGAATACTGTGTTTCTGTATGTAGTGTTAGTACTAGGCCTCCTAGTTATCAGTACTTCTCGATCTAACCAATATTCTAAAGGCAGTTAATCTAGGGCTTATCTACAAAGTTGCAAGGCATTAAATCATATAGTTTTCCTGTGGTAAAGGACGTCCATTTGGGCCTAGCCCCGCCTTTCGCCTGAATAGTTGAGATGGAGTCCGCTTCGCTGTGGGACTGCACCTTATTTTGCACCTGTCCTGGTTTGTTGCCGAACTTATTATTTTAGGAATGGTCCTGCCTAAGAAGTCTTCGAAATAGAGGTCTAAAGGACTTATTTAACTAACTTCTTGTATAATTGTTTTGTTATTGTTTGACATTCATGATATCACTAAACCTTCCTGAAAATATTCTGACATGTACAATTGATTTAACTACCATCCTGGGGCTTATGTAAAATACATTAATTATTGATAATTTAAATTTTATTACCCAAGAACCTTAGATTTGATTTGCGACGATTATAAGCAAAATCCTGAAGTAGTTATAATTTGTTTTGTTTGTTCGTCCAACATCTGTAAAACTGTTGCTTTCTTTTAGGGTTATCTGTTTGCATCATCTGTATCTATTTAATTTATATTTTGAATCTATTTGTATATTTACGTATTTTTAATTTGCATTTTTAATTTTGTACATTTTTCATGAACGCTTCCAAGAAGCATAGTATTTTAGAGTTCCTATTGAACGCCGCTATTCGCGAACACCCACTTTCGTTGCATTTTAAACTGCAATCGCCTTCATATTCTCGTTTAGGTGTTGAAAGTACTAATACCACCCTACCTTATTACTTCTTGTACACGTGTTTGAACAATACACCTCGTGTCGTTTTCCTCGGTTCAATAGCCAACAATGGCAACAAGCCTCAATTATATTACGTACAACATAAAATAAATCTTGTTCATATCGTGTTCAATAACAAAATTATCAAGCAACCACCAACCTCTAGATATATAACAAGAAATCTGTTATTTACAATCTACTTTTGCAGTGATTGTAAAAATATCCTTAATTGTTCCTATCTATCCACTCTTTTGTGTTTCTTACAACTAATTTCAAGTAAAAGAAATCACAGATTAAGGCAAGCATGCTCAGGTTTTTTGTTTCATTATAATGTATTGTTTTGTATCAAATTCTCGTTATTTGCAACCAGACCTCAAATCCCCCTATAATAAGTTTCGACAAGGTTCAGTCGTCGCGGTCCTTTAAAATCTATGAATTTTTATTTAAACTTTAATTTAAACTGTATATTTGTGTATATATTTTGTGAATCCCCCAATTTGCTACAAGATTAAATACTTTTACTTTAACCATCCCCTACCACGCCCCCTATGGTTAACAGTCTCATTCAAAATATGGAAGAGTTAATTTGTATAATTCCCCAAGCAGTAAGGCTTTAACGGAATTTAGTTAATATAAGACATTGCCAGGATTTACCGGAAATTATCAAACAATTGACGACTTTTTGTTTTTCTAAATTATAAACTCATTAAAATAGAATTAATAAATGCGATCCACAAATTTGTATAAAAACAAAATATTGTAAGCAGGGGAAGTTCTATGGGGGGCATTACGTTACATTTAATTTAGATCCATAATAATTCGAGGGAATATTTACAATACTTGTTATCAAATTACAGTATGATACAAGACTATGCGGATATAATTTGAGCGCCTCTGAAAATTCTACGACTTAGTCGCTTATTTGTAAACACCCGGTATATAGTATCGCGCTATAATAATTAAATCCAATTTGTAAAGTACTAATACCATTTGTACATCATAATTTGGGTTATAAATTTATCAATAATATATTCCTATTCAACAAGGAATTAGAAACATTTCGTTAAATATACAAAAAGTCAGCAATCCCCGCTTGAAAGCCTAAAAGTTTAAAAATAGACTTATTCCACTCTCATTCCCACATGACATTGACAATAAGAATTAAGTCACATCTCAAGTACCGTTCTAGTGATAACCAGCTTAAAATTACGTGTGTGGTGCGTGTTGATAAGATAATGAATAACTAGTGAAAGAGTACCCGGATATCGAGTTAAAGAAGGTTAAGTAGTGTCCACTTGATCAGTCTACGCCTAGGGCGAATTTTTAAAAAGGGTCGATTCCAACTCCCCATAAATTAAAGCCAACAGGGTTAATTTTGTATAGGTTGTACCAGAGATACGATAAAAACATTATCTGAAAATCGCCTACTGCACTAGCCCCCTTTATCAAAATGATTATAATAGGTCTCCGACCTTCAAGTAAGTGATAAAACTTCTTTCGTTAATTGACCATTTCATCGACGTCCGTACCGACTTAAATTGTTTGCACGTAGGACTAACGAACGAGGTTCATATCAATTTTAAAAAGACGATCGTTATGAACGTTTTATGTTTGTATAGTATTTAGGGTCCTTATGACCAATGGTTTATTTGCATAATTAGCATAACGTAATCTTAGGGATACAAGGGCCCCTTGAACTAGCTGTAGTAATTCTAGAATCTAATATTTAGTTGTGGGAGAATATGTACATCAGTACTGTATAACATATATTTGTGTCCATTATTATTAATTTTGTTAAACCAATTTTTCTTTTATTATACATAGTGATAATTTATACTTTCTTACAAGCATTAGTTGTTATTTTTCTAGCTTTACACCTAGTTGAGTACCCGTTGTAAATCTACCTGATACGACGAGAAATACAGCGGCGGGCATCATAACAATAAAGGTAACTTCCTTTGTGAATTAATACAGGGTCATATTCACTAAAAGCTTGGAGATCGGTCTCTTTATCTTTCCGATACCTCCTTGTTGCTATTAAATAAAGAGCAAAGATAAAGTGGTGCCCTTATACGAGACTATTTTACAATTCTTTCGCAACAAATTATCGAATGTTACTGCCCTACGCAAAATCCCTGAATTTTGATTTCACGTATTTCTATCAATCGTAGGACCTATTAACATTTCCACTGTAGTCGGCCGAGGCCAATCAATTATTCAGGGGATTTTCTTTTTTAACATCCTCTAGGCCGCATTACTAATTTATCCCATTATAAAATTTTGGCGACCAACGTGGCGGCCTTATCGTATTTCTGGCTATAGTACTAATTTTGGATCATTAGTGATAAAATATATTCACTAATATAGGTAGAATCATTAATAAGAAAATTTAAAAATTTTAATTAATACACCGAGGAAACGT